>JAOEGS010001133.1:0-68108 GCA_025447755.1 Corythornis vintsioides | reverse complement strand
TATTTAACTGGATTGAAGCATTCAGAAAATATTTACAGCATCAATCTGAAACAGAAATTTCTGCAGCTTCAGAGGACTCAGGGTGCAGATGTCCAGGCTCTCTGGTTGTTCTGGAGATGGGAGATGCAGCTACCTACCACTTAGAGATCCAGTGGAGCTCAGCATGGTAGGAAGTCATGAGACTGACTTGAGCTTCATTTCAAATGAACGGGCACATTATCAGAGCAGTCCTTCTTCACAGCTTCTGCCCAGACATTTTTTCTTAGGGATAGGCAGCATCCATTCTTCATTTGGAAAAAAAACTGTTCAGTCTTTTCCTCTTTTCATTGGAAATAGAGGAGTTTGATAATATTTAATATTTAGCTGGAACATTAGTTCTATTTAAAAATTGTCTGCAGAAATAAATCTTACCCTGGTTTAATTTGTAGCATCTGAAAGCAGATCCTGACATAGGTCATCACTCCAGTTCTGAAGCTCCAATTAAACATCTTGTCCTCACTCTTCTTCCTACTGTTCTACCAGTCTTCCCTCAAAACTAAGGAGGCCTTGAAAATCTGGACACTAAATGTTTTTTGCAGTAATTAACAATTGCTACTAACAATACAGGCAATGCTAGAAGCTAATTCATGTTTTCTAATGATGCTTATATCACATCCCAAATTCTTCTGAAATTGCCATAGAATCAGGTTATATTTTATTTCTGAAAATCATTGTTTTGCTACACGTGGAGCTTGATTCTTGAGCTTCAGAGTAATTGCAAGACTGACTGGCTTCTTGTTTATCTGAGAAAAAAACCCTTCAGCTACAGGGAAAACCTGTGGGGAAAAAAATCTGTGCCTCAGATGAGTTTTGATACAACAACAGTGACATCATCACCTAAATGTCAGCTACTGTGTAGCATTTGCTGAGGAATAAACTATTTCAGCACATGCTGATACATATATAGAGGTACCTACAGGACTGTAGAGACTCTGCCAACTTCTTGTCTCATTCTACCTCTGAGCTGACTTTTATTTCTGCTCTTTATAGAGTATAGCTCCATGCTCCATAGCTCCAACCGCTTGTATGTGGCTAGCTGACAATCACACTGTTAGTACCAGTGAATACCCACAGATCATTATCGACTGCAGCTCTTGGGGTACACTGATTAGTGGGCAGGCAACAAGGGTATTAACAGCACGTTCTGCATATTGCTGACATGCTATGTTTGCTTAGAGCCAGACCTCTCAGACAAAGGAATTAGTAGCAATGCTGGGACAATGGGTTGCCTGGTAATTGATGTAAATAGCTTGGTTAATGATTCTGCTAAACCAAAGTGGCATGTGATTGTAATGGAAATGCTACACTGGTTGGAAAACAAGATATTAATTTGGAGCATACGGACAAGATGAAATAATATTTGGGGATTGAGTAAAGGGCATTCAGCTTCTCAAGGCTCATTTCCTTTTTCTGTAGTACTCCATTAAGTACAAGATACTCTCCTGGTTTTTAATGACCCCAATGTTTTTGCCTCGACAACTTTGCCTGGTAGAAATTTCCAGACACCTGTGATGGTTCACATGATTGATAACATGTTTCTTTGTGCCTGCTTGGATGCCATTCTTTAATTTCACAGAAGAAACTCATTGGGAATCATCACTACAAAGGAAACATTCATTATCTTCCATTCTCATCATGGTAGCAAGTGGCTGGAATCAAGACATTTACACTGATGTTGTTCATCTAATGGCATTGTATAATTTCATTTCTATTTTATTCAGTAACTCTCTAAATCAATTTTAAAAGACTACCTCCATACATTTTAAGAGCTTATTAGTGCTGGACTTCCTAGTTTTTTGGATGAGATGTTTCAGTCTGAAGGCAATTAAAACTCCCACGACAATTTAAACCAGCAGTAAGGTTGTTTTCTGAAGAGGCGCCAATAGGCCTGAGAGATGAGTAGTAACATGTTAATAAATGGACTTCATTTCCTAGTTTATACTGTATATGTCTTTTCTGTTGTTTAAACTGGAGCTCGTGGTATTTTTGTATGTTGGAAAATCACTGTTACTTTATGCAGATATTGGAAAAGATATCCATAAAAGTCATGGTTTTGCACTATTATGATGGGAAAAGAAATGTATTTATATTTAGGTATTTATGATGCAGTATTGTCCAGAAGTGCCACTGGAAATGTCTCTGTGGCATTGCAAAAGTCTCCTGCTGTTCTTAATGAGTTGTCAGGGAAAAAAATCTACCAATTGGGCATATTCATTCAAAGGTGACAGCTTCTAAGCATTTAGTGATGGCCAGTTACCATAAGTTTCAAACTTGACCTTAATCAGTTCTCAGACATCAGCTATTGGAAGCCAGTTTTAGGCTTCCCCTTCCATAAGTAGGGCTTGTACAAACTTTCTGCACATCTTTGCTTTGTTTAGGTTTGCCATGATATTAAAATGTGCTTTAATGTAATTGTCAAGGAAGACTGTAGTAATTAGTTACATTTTGTCAGGAAACTGAGCATATTTCATTCTTTAGTAGATGATACTTCTCATACCTAAAAATGTAGTGACCTTTACTAAACATCTGCTGATGAAAGTTGATCCATTCCTTGAGAGTTAGAGAAAGATTTGGAAGGAAAGCTTGAATTTTCAGCCTGCAAATACACAGTGTAGGATGATTCTGGCTCCTCCAAATGTCTGGAAGCTATTTTGTTGTTATCATGAGATGGAAGCATATTTAGAAACAGCAAGAAGTCACTGAAAAATTGAATAGTTGTTCTCAGGACTTAGCTATGGAAAACAAAAATCACATACATTTTGAAACATATGTTGTATATATATAAAGGTCCTTTGTTTCTACTGCTTTTTGCCATGCACGTGACAAGAGTCCTCCAAATGAAACTCAAGGACATGCACAAGCTTGAGGTTAATTCTTTTTTGTTAGGACAGCTCTTGTGCTTTTTTCCACACTTTAGTTGAGGTGCAGGTGAACTCCACCCCAACCTGAAAAGGACATGATCATTGCAGGATGCACAGAATAAAAAGAGCCCATCTTTAATGAATATAATGAAACAAAACCCTCAGACCACCTTTTCTATTCCTGAACAAGAAACATTTTGTAAAATAAACCAAAGCTGATACAATAAACAAGCATGGGACCTTCACAGAACAGATTGCTTTAGGACTAAGAGATCAGAAAATGGTGAACCCAATTTATTATCCTCTGTGCACATTATACAAACCATCTGGGTACAGACCCCAGGGTGAGGGTAGTTATATCTCATAAAAAGCAAAGGATTATCAAGCGTATTGAAAAACACTGATAGTGGAAATTGCTTTTTTATTAATCCATGCTTAAATTCCCTGCCTGTAATTCTTGTGACCTAAATAGTTGTTCAATGGGAAACCTCAGTGCTCCAGAAGCTGTGTGAGATCCTTGTTTACTTCCTTCTTTTGGAAAGACCACAACACTTACTACTTAGACACCATTAAAAATGTTCTTTAAGTCTAGCATAAATAGTCTTCCATTAAGCTGTTGCTGTTTTTAAATTGCTGTCATCAGCAGCCCTTGCATGCAACAGTCCTCGCTGTGGTTCTGTTCTGCTGTTGGCTGTGGGTGCTTCATAATGAAGCCTTTGGAGCAACCACGAGACAAAAAAGTAGCTTCAAGTATTATGTGATGAAACAGAAATAGAAAAGCAAAAGGGTCTATCTGTTTTCCAACAAACTTGAAAAAGAAAACATGTGTCCCAAAAGACTGAGGTCAGTGGGAACCTTTTGGGTGACTGCAGTGAATTTTGGATGAGGGCAAAATATCCAAAGAGGTGAATGTTATTATTCCTGCCTATTATTTAGCACCCTGTTTCATTAGTGTGAGGATTACTGAGAAAATGTCACCTGCTGTTTCAGCAGAGGTTTGCTATTTAATGTGTTTGATGGGGTTTTGATCCCTTCTATTTCTATGTCTCTTAGGCTACCTGAACTACTTTGGAATTTACTGCCAAAGCAAAGGGTGGTGGAGATAACTCTTTTCGGTATATTAAACTGGGAATTTGTTCTGGGGAGGTACCTCTCATATGTGCAGGTGGGATCTTTTGTGTGGGTGGAGGAGTATTGATGTGGTGTGTTGCTGGGAGAATAAATTCTGAGCAAGTGGGGACATTTCCAAGAGCACTGTTGTTCCTTAAGGAATATTAGAAATTGTGTGTCCTGCTGAGTTGGGAGCTTCTGTAAATTATATACCAGGAGCAGCAGAGGGAAGTTCAGGGACTTAAAAAACCATGTGATAGTTCTTGAAAAACTATGTTTGCTGTGATACCTTGGAAAAGTTTTGATATACTTGTTAGGAGTACATCCCAATCCCACCTGTGGTTTCTGCTGGCTCTGGAATTCTTCACTGCCTGCTTTAAACTGTTGCTGAGCATTTCTGTGCATGCTGCTAAACAGGTGCCATCTATCACTTCAGAGGTGGGTGACGTTATCCCTGTGTAGAGATAGATCTTGTAAAGCACTTTAGGATCCTTTGGGATGAAAGGAGCTACTTAAATTTGAGACTTTATTATTGTCTGTTTCCCTCTACAAATAAATCATCTCGCAAAATGACTGTGGAAGAAATTACTCTTGCATAAATGAATTCATTCTGTTCTCCCACAGAGAGATGAGAAAAACTTTATAATAACTATCAAATTGTTTTACAACCAAAATATTGCAATGCTTGAGTAGTTTCCTACTTGTGACTTTGATAATGAGTTTTTGAAAAGTAACAGAAAATGTTTCCAGAAATTGGAAAATAAGATTAGCATATCTGTTATGTAGGATTCTTTATTAAGTCAAGCTATTTCTTGTTTGGGTGATAATAGCTGTGCCTTTGTTAATTATTATTTCATATTGCCATTATTAGGCAATTAATAATTTATAGTAAAAGCTGCTTCTTTTTGCTATGTAAATGTTTTCATTCTTATTCATCAATTCCTTATTCCATTATTAATGTGATTCATAAATACATTACATTTAGAACCCCTTATAGGAGAGGAGATATTTGCTACTGTATTTCCCCTTTTGTTTGGATGTGAGGTAAGATAAGCATGAAAGCAGGGGAAGATGCCCAGAGTTTTTAGGGGATGTACCCACATCTCTGAAACAAAACAGAGTTGTAAATAACAGCTGCATAACTCTTACATTGCCTTTGATAAATTGTTATTTGTATTTCATGATTTATCTGTTGGTTTTGCCCTTTGAGTACAGTGGCTATAGGTTTCTGGATGTATGTTCCAGGCAGCAGAAGTGTAATGTGGCTCCCTCAGAGCCTCCCTCAGCCATTCTTCTCTGCACGAGTCCTGCTGTGTTGAGGCTGAGCAGAGCTGTGCCCAGCACCGTGCCCATACAGACCACAGCTCTCCCAGCCCTGCACTCTGAGCTTCACCACTCTTGGGCTCTGCCCCTCCTGCAAATATCAGAGCAGCTGGGAATGAGCTTTGCCTTTCTCATGGCCACAGCCCCTGTCTTCAGCTGGAGAGTTACCAGCTCGCTGGGAATTCACGTCAGGCATCTTCCCGGCTGCCAAGATGTGCCAGCACTGCTGCTCCCATTACTCCAGGCTCAGCTTTGCTGAGGCAGTGCCTGCCCCCATGAAGGGAGATTGCAGCAGCCAGTGCCTAGTGTGTGTGTTTGCATTCTGCCTTATCAAATGTCATCATGTTGCTCCAGTCCTAAAATTTAACACATGTTCATGCAAGGCTTTAATCCTACTTCATCTGGACGATTCCCTTGGATTTGGTGGCAGATTGTGTTTGTCCATTCCTAGGTTTTGTGTTAGCAATTTGAGAAGAGAAACCTGCAACATGAAAGTCATTTTTTTTATTATGGTAAATGACAGTGTTTGGGAATTACTCATAATAATTTTATCAGCCCCTGCCTAAGAAAAATGAACATCCAGTAGAATGATTAGATTTAAATAACTCAGATTTTACATAAGGGAAACATAACATGAAGCTTCTTTAAAAATAAACAAACCAACACTTCTCTAGCAAACACTTTTTTTTTTTTTTTTTAATTACAGGTTATAAAGAAACAAAACACTGAGCTCTAATTCTGCATTCTTGATACTTTAGGTGTTTGTATGTCCAAGAGTGATAAATGTTAAACTTAAAGCAAACAAAAAATAGTTTGATGTCAGCTTAATCTCTACCGTGATACAACGTGAATGGTCCCTTATTTTTTACTGATAAAGATGCTTCTCAAAAGAGCTGCTTCACTCAAAGCATGAAATAATCAAGCATGGTGATATTATTTACTATGACTCTGTTGCAAGCATCAGCACTTCCAACTCCAAGAACTTGGATTTCATGTCAACAGTGTACATGGCTTTTCAGGTCTGTGTGTTTTTATGTCTTTAAAATTTGTATTTGGAAACAGTGAGACTCCAGGTGTTTTCATCTTCTCTATTCTAGGACTACTTTTCCTTCTCTTCTCCTCCCTCCCCTTTCAAGATTCTCATATCATCATGTTGGACCACAATAGCTAAACTGGCCTGGAAAAGGCAAACCTTTACTATCTGGGAGATGATTTGGCACCTTCCCCAAGGTTTCAACTCTGATAAAGACCTGATTGCTGAGCCTCTCTCCCACCTCCTTCATTTTTATGCTCTTCTGTGGACCTTTCAGGTGCACAGAGATCCCCTTCAAGAGAAAGTGCTGATGTCTGTAACCCTATGGCATCTCTCTCCTTTGAAATACATGAAAAGGAAGACATTTGGATGAAAGGGCAGAGAGGGAAGAGTTCAGAGGTCCCTTTGGATGTTTGGGTTTTTTTCTTCCTCGATGTTCCAAAATAAGAGAGGGGACATTGTGGGAGCTGGACCCTCTCTAAATAATCCACCACACAGCAACAGATTTTCATCTGAGCAGTGCACAAACACTATCAATGCTATGATGTGGGTCTAGCTGAGTGAGTTAGAAAGGGACTGTGTTTGGATTTCTTTGTGAGCTGCATTACAGTGGGGTGTGCGTGACGCCCAGACACATGGCTGTCACAGTTAATGTTGCTCTCAGTTTACTCTGAAATGCTCAATTGAAGGTGCCTTTGGATTTTGGAACTGCTCTGAAATTTGCTTGCAAGCATTAAGGCTTTGACGTGTGTTGGTTTGCATTGCTGGGACTGGAATGTGTATGTCATGAAGTATCTCATGACAGTGGTTGAAAGAGCAAACTGTGATGGAAAAGTCAACTGGAGTTTTATTCTATTATGGCTTATTACTGGCATGACAAGGTTATTTGTCCCTCTCTATGTAAACAACATGACACCACCACTTTCTCTATTAATGTCTGAAAACTGGATTAACATTGTGAAGCAGATGCAATATCAGAGGCCCTCACCTGACACTACTATGATAACTCATAGTTTAATGCTTTCAGATTAATTGGTAAAAGCTGTACAGATTTAATTGTTCCATTTCACATATGTTGCTGTAGCACAACTAACTAATGCCATCCAGTGGTAATGGAACAGCATAAATGGAATGTGTCAGGCTTGCTTACCTAGGGTTGGGCAGCGTTGTTCATTGTTCCAGCTAATGCAA
Organism: Corythornis vintsioides; assembly: GCA_025447755.1. NCBI lineage: Eukaryota > Metazoa > Chordata > Aves > Coraciiformes > Alcedinidae > Corythornis > Corythornis vintsioides. The sequence continues at coordinate 60,551 of JAOEGS010001133.1, read as the reverse complement.
AATTTAATTAACCTGAAAAATACACTAATGAGTGCCATCCAGCAGATGGCAAAAGCAGGGAATATATTTTCTAGTAAGTGACTGTAAGGTCTTTCCCCTAGTTATGTGAAAACAACTAGTCAAGCTGGACAAGATTGCCTTGTCAGGTGTGTGGGTGTTGAATTTTGGAGCAAAATGATGTCACCTAGATTTCTATTTTATTGCATAGAAGTTAGGTCTTACTGAAATGTTGAGAAGGTGTTTCACTCTAGATTAGAGCCCGAGGTGTGGGTTCATTTGTTTGTTGGTTTTATTCCATGATAGAACACATCTAATATGAAAAAAATGGACTCCAATTTGGTTACTTCTGCCCAAAATGTGCTCATATATGCAAGAAAAATAGAACTGTTTTCTATTAACAAACTTCTGTGTGTCTCCAAGCCTTCACTGTCAATAGAAATATCGAAATCTTTTGTGTTTTCTACATGGAAAAATGGCCCCACTTTATATTCTTAATGAATGCAAAGTACTTTGAATGTTGAGTAATTCTGTGTTTTGCTGCAGGTTTTTTTCCAGCCCTCTCTAACAGGCACTAATTGCTGCTGCTGTTGTATTCCTTTTAATTTCCACAACCCTTGTATGTACTGTGAAAATTACCCTTTTCTGACACCAGTGCTACAACTGAACTAAGGATGAACGTGTTTTAGCTGCAAAAGCAGCCAGCAGAAAATCGTTGTGATGCTGAACCTTGGCTTTCTGACCTGATGGTACCCCTGGCTTGTTCTTGACCACACATGCTGAAAAATATCATTTCTTAACAGCTCTGTTCTGTTCTTGTTAACACATAATTTCAGCACATGTTTTTATCCTCTTATGTTACCTTTTGCTTACTTTGTCAAATTTTAACTTGGACAAACCAATTAATTTGGACAAAATGCTCAAACTTAAGTATATCTAAGGTCAATATTTTACATAAAATTCATTTTAACCCTTAATTTCAACTTTGTCTATATCTCTAAGCAGTGTGATTCAGAGAAGCAGCAAGCAAACTTTGCAGGCTAATATATCAAGGTGTGCAACTGGCTGCTGAGTCAGTGCTTTGGGCTCTGAGCTACTTCAGAGTCCACATGTGAAGGTACATACAAGACCAGTGTCAGTCAGGGAAAGCACTGTTTGCTCAGGTCTGGCTTCAGTGACTGGAGAGATTACTGCCCAAAGCTACTTGCCTTTCCCTTTCCCTGCAGAAGGTTACTCTGCCCAATAATTTAGCAAAGCTTTGCAAGGTTTTAGTTTAGTTAATTTAAATAGGTAATCTGAGCCAGTCTGGGTAAGTCTGCCTTAAACAAATTAAGTGATTCATATGAACTGCACTCCCAGCAGATCTGGAGGGTCATTAATGAGCACTTGGGGGCAGTAACCTCTTCCACAGGCACATCTGGATCTTGAAGGGAACATCTGCTCTCCATCTCTGGCTCTCTGGTACTAAACAGCTTGAGATCTACTGCATCAGAAGCAGAGCCTGAACTGTAAACTAGAATTTCTGAGACTGGCTTCTCTGCTCTTAATCCTTCTCTCAGCTTGCTTATACAGAATCCTAGAAAATCCAGACAGGCAATTCCACAATACAATATTGTGGCAGAAAGACGTGTCTGGTAGTGACATTAATGAATATTTCTCCTTGCTCCTGTCCATGCCTCATGAGGGACAAAAAATACACCACAAAATTACTGCATGTTACAACTTGGCTGTTTATAATATTTTGCCAGACATGCTCAGAATCCAATAAGAGCATCCCAAATATTATGAGTACCAGTGGCACACGTATTGCCTAAAATGGTCTAAAAATGAAATACTGTTTCTCTTGGATTACGGTCTTATAAAAAATAAAAAGTGCATATTGGTTTTTTTTTTTTCTGCATGAAAACAACCACCCAGCACTGAATGCTAAAACAAAATTATTTCCATTATGTTTTGCCACTTATTGTGGAAGCTGCAGCGTGCAGACATGGAAAAAACCGCCTGAATTATTTGTATAAGCTAAAAGGTCATGAGTAATTTTTCCTGCCAACTCATATCTATTGCCAGAAAAAAATTATATTGAGAATGAAGTATATTAAAACATTTTGATAGCACAGAAGACCTTTATCTATGAGGCAACGGTGATAATTATGCCACATTGATTTAATCTTATAGATACCTGGTGCATAATTTAAAATTCATACTACTGTTAATTTGCCAGGTATGGTTTACAGCCATCTCATTTCAGAAAATGCAACTACTGCCATTGCCAGAGTTGCTTTCCTTAAACACTTTGCAGCAGGGAGGCATGTGCATGTTTGGTTTAGTGTTGTTTATTTTAATGCTGTTAAATTAATATTGAAGAAACCTTTGGCACAACAGTGAGCTGGGAATACAGTTGAGGTCCCTGTGCCACCCATAATTCCCTTGGCTCCTTTGCTGGGTTACAGAAATATTTCATGGGCTATACAGCTGGGAGGCAGCTTGTTGTGGGCTCTGCAAGAGCACATCAGCTACTTCTAGGTGCTAAAACTGTGTCATCCTAGAGAAGTTTATGACAGGGTGATACCACAGGCTGAATTAATGTTTTTTTTATAAAGCAGAGATGTAATCACAATTAAAAACTACACTTGAAAGTGTGATACTTGCTTCTGGAAAATATAATCAAGTAAATGTCATAATTACTTTATAAGTTAAAGTACCCTTTTAGTTAATATGAAAACCAGGAATGTTTTGTTTTCCTGAAAATCTCAGTTCAGGCACTTCATCATGGCATGTTAACTTGACAGAGACACAAAATTTGGCTAGCTTGTGCAACCTATTGTTTTAAAACTTGGTGTTACTAGTGGAAAAAGAGCTCAATTTGGACAGTAAAAAGCACAAACTGGAAAAAATTGTCATTCCACGCAGGGTACAAAACACTACCAATAAAAAGCACTAAGCTCTCACCAAAGAGAATGTGCAGAAGTGTATTATTAACACAGAGCATCATTTCAGGGTAATACCCTCGGCCAAAACCAATTATGAGCATAATACAGGTAGGAAGCAAGTGAGCAAGCTGTGGGGATTTAGGGGTGACCAGCTGAAAAGGAGGCTGTGATGTCACTGGCTTCCCAAAGGGCAGCACAGCAGTGGAGCACAAAAAACATGGTGTTTTCCATCACAGACATAGGATGCTCTGTCAAGATGTGAGAAGTGATCAGCTTGACACTGGTTTAGGTGTCTAGTGTTTGGCTCCCCAGCTCCTTGCCTCTTTCATGTTTTTATCTGTCAAGTGTTGACCTTTCTGTGGAGGTCATTGTTTTCCACAGATACACTCAAGAGGAGGAAAAATCATTACAACCTCTGCATCTTCACAGCTTTTATTTTAGGATTTTGGGTTGAGTTGTGGTTTGGAGGATGGGGGTTTTCATTTTTATTTTTTTTTCCCTAACCCAAATATTAAGGAGATTAATGCAGTAGATTGCTGTGATTTGCTTCACTGCAGTGAGTGCCACTCACTCCATGATTTAAATGACTAATCCTTCAAAATAAAAATTAAAATAGCAGCCCAAACCTTATACACTATGAAATGCATTCCAATAGTGGTATGTGAAGGTTTAAGATGTTTAAATGTGAATGTACCTCTCTAAATATGAACTAAGAGCTAGACAAGCTTTCTAAGTCTTATTATTAATGTTTCTGATTACCAAGGAGGGATTATAGATAGTGAGCTTGGCCATCAGCAGACATAACAGCAATAGAATTCTCCTTTCTGTTTAAATAGAACGGAATAAACTCTGCAGAAGTGTTACTATGAAGATAAGGCTCAGCTGGGCAATAGCCAATATCTGCTTCCAATAACCATTTATTTATATTTCTAATATGTTTTTAATATATTCATAGGACTAGATGACCTTTGGAGGTCCATTCCAACCTATACATTCTATGAGTCTATGGTTGTAAGAACTCAGGAGCCTGGCTGCTGATCCTGATGGCATCTGAATGTGTATGTTGTGTAGGGTAAATTCTGACCTTTAATGTACATGGTCTAACTGGTGGTCTATGGACCATGGTCCTATGACTTCCACGAAGGTAAAAGCTTAATTGTAAGCACTACACAAAGCCCAGAGTTTTGTGATGTGTGATTTGTCCCTTTCCTGCAGCTGAAGCCACATGCAGAGAAGGGAGCTGTCAGCTGGTGCAGAGCTGGTGGCTCATGCCATTGTCCCCAACCTGGCCCTGCCACGAGGGTATAACCACAGCATGTGCTGGTGAGAACAACTGACATATTTTGGACAATTGACTTCTCTTGAGAAGGTCCTAGAATTTATTGACAAACAGTGGAGCTAGAATCAGATCGTCACATTGATCAGGACATAAACCAGACTTCTCATCATTATTTCTGTGCCAAGAAGATCTTAGCACAGCAGGGAGTTTGGGCTGAACAGTGTAAACACTGACAATTTACTGTGAACAGCTCATCCAGCTCAGTTCTGGGCCTGGGGAAAGGACAGTCCATGCTCTGGTCATTCACTTTCCTAACACAATGGGGATTTAGCAGAATAATGTTTAAAAATTATCCTTGAAATGAATAGGATTCCTAGCTTTATCCTCACAACAGGGCAGCACTAGCTGTGTCTGCCTGGCTCCCCATTCCATCAGCTCCACAAAGGCCTCACGAGTAGGTGAGCAAGTTGCCCTGCTCATTAGAAGAAAGCACAGTGCAGAGAACACAGGTGCTTGCTTGTGGCAAGAAACACAGATTCAAACCCATGACGTGAGAGTCAGAAATAACCACACTGATGCACTTCACCACTTACTGCCCTACTTAATCATTAGAATGTACAGCCACAGAGTTCTATAATTTGTAACATAGTAATGAATTAATTGCAGTCATCAGGCATTTTTTCTCCCCATTTATTTAAACAGTACAAAATTACTCACTGCTATTTATATTACCATTCTTCTTTTACATTTCTTTATCTCTACGAAGTAATATTGATGCAAATAATTCCTTTTGCCCAAAATATGCATCTCTCAAGTCAGCCACATGAATGCTTCTATTGTACAGCTGTTAAATAAGCAGCCCAAAGCTCTACATTTACTTAGTTTACATATATAAAAATACAAAAATGCATAAACATATTCTTCAAGCTTTTGTCATATTAGTTCCATTATATTACTGGCTTCTGAAAATAAAGATTTAGGTGACATTTTGTTTCTTCTTCTATCTTAAGCCAGGATTCTTTTATAGTTGATTTGACATATAAAGGCTGTTTTGTCTTTTCATTTTCCTCCTCAAGTATTCTCTGCTGAATCAGTAAACATCTATAATTTCTGACAAGGTCACTTAATTATCAGCGGTGCTGGCTGGAAAAGAGCTGCCTTATCTCTGTTGCTTCTGCTTCTTTTGTGGAGCTGAGCATTACTGAAAAGCCTCATGCGTGTTCATTAATTACTATTCAGAAGCCAATCCTAGTGCATGGAAGCATTTTGCCTTCCTTAAGCTTTTCTTGTCATTATGAGTGGATTATCTCTGTGTTAAACATCTCTCTCTCTAGTGTGCCAGTCCCCCAAAGATACCACATTTGAGGAAGGAAGATAAGCAAACAGTTTTAAAACCCATAAATAATAGGAGTAGGTGGACATAGGAGAATGAAACAATGTAGAAGAAAACTTGAGGGAGGTTGGTTTCTCTTGGCTTGTCTTTTCTTTCTCTAAGGAATAAGGAAGAGGAGCAGTTTGTGTTTAAAGTTCCCAACTGTGACTTAAGAACTTCAGATTAAATTTCCACCTTCATAATGAATGTCTTATGAGACTCTGGACAAAAAAATATTAATTCTTCCTGTGACTCATTGTCTCATCTGGACAGCAGGAATAATAATCTTCCTTTTATCCACACTATTCATGTTACCAGCTTTACCTGAGATGTGTGTGCTAAGTGAACCTTATGGAGGTTAAGATGGGGGTTCTGGTTGTCATCAAAGTAAAACAGTATAAAGTATTACAGAAGGGAATTATTGCCAGCCATTTACATGTTTTAAAATAAATAGCCACATGTGGTCTCTCCCTTCTTCCCTGTCTGTCTTCTTTTCCTTGCCAAGCACGTTTCAACCAATGAAATCAGCAACAGAAATCAGCCTGGAGATTGTCTCTCCAAGAGCTTTCTGCTTGGCTGTGGTGTTGGTGTCCAAGTTATTTGGAACCAGGTCACAAAAAGACTTGGGAATTGTTTTGGATAGATGCAGGAAGCCTTCTGCTCAGTGTACAGCTGTGGTTCAAAAAAAAAAAAACCCAACAAAAAAAGGATAAAAAATACTAGCTAATATGCAGAAGAGGACAGAAAATGGTATGGTGCCATTATAGACACAGATGGAGCAGGGAGGCAAGCCTTACACATTAGGACATGCTGATTTCAATAGAATTATACTTGCATAAAATTACAGTTCTTGTGAATCAAATTATATATTACAGATCTCATCATTTTATTCCCTTCTCCATCAAAAGGGAAAAAAGGTCCTATTTAAACAAACAGCTTCCCTATGAAACGAGGCTGAAAAGGATTAAGAATGTTATGCTGGTGGAGAACCTCATAAAATAAGGATGTATAAGTGTTATGCAAAACTATAGGCAGCATGCAGAAGGAAATTCCTGTTTACCCTTTCTCATAATACAAGGACAAGTGAGATGGATCACTTACGAATTTTAAAAAGGCTAAAAGGAATCAGATTTTTTTACACAAAGAAAATTTACCCTGTGGGACAGATAAGGGCTTAGTAGGATTCAAAAGGGATTAGACATTTGTATGGATAATAAGAACATCCACGGCTATGTTAGATAAGATTACAGAAGGGGAAAAAGATATAAGCACTCCTGCTTCAGGGCATCAGCCAATTACTGATATAGACAGAAATTTTCCAGTGGAATATTCTTACCCTGGAAAATGCCTTTTTCTAAAGTGCAAGTATTGTTCAGCAGTGTGCTCATGCCAGTGGATCTTCTGTGGATTCTGCTTCATAAGTTGCTTATCTAGTTTCTTGGCAGTTTACTCAGAACTGAGATGTGGGAAACTTGAGGCCTATGTTGTAGAATGGTCTGTTGGCTAATCTGTTCAAGATGATACACCTCATTCATATTGCTCTATGCAATACTGGGAAAACATTCTACACTACTTGAGATGCTACAAATGTCTCCTTTTCTTTCAACATGGAATTGCAGAATTTTTAGATTTTGCTCAGCACATAAACTTCATCTTTCAGCCTCAGAATCCAAGCTGTAAACTTCCTGAGGCCAGTTGTTCCATCTTCATGTTATATCTTTCTGAACTTCTTGACTTATGGACCTGGTAGCTAACAGTGGTCCTGGAGACAATGAGGTGGTTCTTTTAAGAGATGTTCTGTCTGAAGATTGCTGTCTGAAGATTGATTCTGTGAAGTCAAACTTCACTTTTTGGATCATTATACCATGCAGCAATAATAAATGGATACCAGTGTCTCTGGTGATCTAGGTGATCCTGCTCGGGCAGGGGGGTTGGACTAGATGATCTTCTAGGTCCCTTCCAACCCCTAATATCTATGAATCTATGCTTAAGCAGGAAAAGCTATGGCTGTAGGGACAAGTCTTAATTTTCAGTGTTGCAAAGTTATTCATTGTACATAATTAATGCCTGAGCAATGTGTCACCAAAATCTGTTCATTTAGTGTTTGGGTATTTTTTTATAGAGTTTTTTTTTTTTTTTAATAATAGAAGAAAGTTAGAGAAAAAGAAGAATATAATTACATGGAATAATTGCTTTAAATGCTTTTAGACCTAAGCTGCTAAAAGGCTAGCTGTGTAAAAGGAAAGTAACCATGATAAATATGGCATGAAACAATAGAGAACTCGAGTGGAAAAAGAATGTGGTACAGTTGCACAAGACATTTTTGGCAACAATTCCATGTAAATCTCTCAAATGAGTACAGGTACTTAATAGGCAATTAAAAAGACAGCCAATGTAAATGAATTAATAGCTGACTCTTAAAATGCATTAGCTGCTCTGTAATTAATAGAAAATTATAAAGGAAATAAATGCTTGCTTACAGCCTTATTAAGATCTGAACATTACATCTTGGTGTGAAATGATTGGGATGATAAAAAATTCAGGGAAAAATACAGAAAGCATAGTTAAATACTTGCCAAATCTCAGCAAAATGTCCATGATGTGCAATTCCCATTCTTTCAGAATACTTATGCAAGATGACATTCAAAATGTTTGAATGTAGGTACTAGGAGAGGGTTATTGCAGTCCTGGGGGAACTGGGAATGAAGTTCAGTAGTTTAAGGTGAAAGATCTCATGCATTATTCAATTAGCTCAGTAATAAATTAACTGCTACATAAGCTCAGGATCAGGCTTTGGTCTCCTAACACTGTATAGCTCCTTGCCATGCCCAACCATATCCCGAATTCAGCTTCAGTTTTCATTCCCAGGCTTCGTTCTGTTCCTACTTGTAACATTGAAGCAGGTTGTTTGGCTTTCAAACTGGTATTCTGGCTCAGAATTTAATACATCTTCTTGTACAGTAGTTGCTCAGGTATCAGAGGTCAGGGCTTTAGAATACTTTCTATAAATATTCTGCCCTTTGTCAAATGTGGAGTGTGACCTCTCGGAGCTGCAACTATCCATTGCTGAGTGCAATAAGTGCAGTGGGGTTCTGATGGGAGCTGGCAGCTGTGATACAAACAGTGTCATCATGGCAGAGTAGCTTCCATAACTGGCAGTGTGTCCATGGCAGTCCTGTCATCTGGGTGGATGGCTTGATGACTGACATTGTTATGCTCATATTACCAAAACAAAAATAAACCACAAAAGCCATACACACCAACAGAAACACACACACCACAGATTCGTTTTAGCTCTGAGTTCTGGAAGAAATACTTGAAGGCTTTTGGGTGCTAAAAGGGCTGGGATCCCCCTTAAAATTTAGTTCTCTTGAGAGCAATAATGCATATTTTGTCTAGAACAGACTGTAATAGCCTGTATGGGAATAGAGCACTTTGCAGATGCTTCATGACCTAAGACATAGAAAGTGACACTAATTGAATAGGGCTTTTAAATGGCATTCTGACCTCAGAGCTGCTTTTTAGAGATGTTAGTTGCCCAGCTGACCTGTATGTATTTGTTGATGTTTCCCTGGCAAGCAGCTTGATGCAGCTAAATTAAAGGTAACCTAGTTCCTATCCAGCACTCAGATCAGAAATAATAAGAAAGAATGGCTGGGAAATTGCAAAAAATCACTTTCAGAGCAAAGAAGAGAATAAGGAACATTCATTTCAAGGGAAATAACTGTGCAGCTTCTGGGGTGATCTGCAGGGTTTGTCTTGTGTATTCCACTGGAGCAGAGACACGTGTGCTTGAGTTCAAGCCTAGTTCTAAATGTATCCTGAGATTTCCATGAATTTCAGAAGGGGACAAACTGTGAGTCTTTCAAGATAATATTTTTGTGAGCACTGTGATGCAATGTTGTTGCACTGTAGTACTGCACACAAAGTTTAGGATGCAGAGAAGATGTGGAAGAATTTTCCAGTTGTTGGACCAGAATGCACAATGACATCAGCATCAGGTATGTTTGAACATGCAGACAAGAGCAGCTCTGCTGTTCTCCTTACCTGCTGTGTTTGCATGCATCCAGCAGATACATTTTCCTGGAGAAAGGTAATCAAACTTTTCAAACTTCCATCTTCAGGCATTTAACCTACTGCCTGCTTTGTCCATGCTCATCATCAGGTACTTTGAAATACATCTTGATATTGCAGTTTCAGATTTGCAATGTGTTCATTAGAAGGTGTGCATCTGCAAGGGAAAATTGAATTTATGAGTCCTTTTAGCTATTGAAATCAACAGTCCTCTATTATAGCAACATATTTAAATCAGACTTTGCCTATTTATTGGTTTTGCAAATTCATTATTAATATTTCAGTAGTATCTGATAGTAATGTTACTTCTTTCAGACTGTTCCACACATATTTCTCTGAAGGGAGAAGTATCAACTCTACACAGTCTTCTATAATCTTTGCTAAAGCCTCTATCTTCTTTCTTTTATTTTTAAATAATAAATTGCCATATGCAAAATTGATCAGAATAGGAAGGATTTCTGGTACTGATCACTTAGTGTGTAAGTGAGATGTTGTTCCTGGCATCACTCAAAATGCTATGTTAAAGTACCATAATAAACTCTTCTCACTACTTATTTGCTTCCCTCAGGGCTATGCAAATGGTTTCATAATAAATGTCTCACTGAAAAAATAGCACATTTTGATATTTCTTTTCTTTTTGTGACTTATTTTCAGATAAGTGAACAGCAAATGCATACAAATCCACTGTTCTCTATCTATTTTGAAAAAACCTCCTCCTTTTTTTTTTTCAGAAAGCAGTTTTTAATGCAACAGAATCATTAAGTTGCTTTGGTTCTTTTTTTAGAACTATCTAAAAAAGAAAAAAAGAAAAAAGAGGCTGAGAGCTATCTGAGTTTGTTGGGTTTTTTTGCAAGTGGAGGTGTTGGAAATTTTTACGTGCACATAGTGTTTCCATTTCATCCTTTTATATTAATTTTGAGCCAAGAAGTTTCTTCTAGGATGACTGACCTTATAAGAGACATTTTTGAAATGAAAGGTATTGGTTTGAGGCTGTGTGTGTTTTAACAGTCCACAACAGGCCAACACAGAGCTCCTCCTGTCTTCTTCATAAGTTGCCTTTGCTGGTCTTGGTGTTACACAGATGTAACATTCTTAGATGTGAGATGTAAGGCTGAGCTGTGAGTTTTCAGTCATCACCAGCTGAGAAAGCTGCAGTTTCCTCTATGCAAAAGTTTGGAAAGTTTTGCTGACCTCTAGTCAAGAATCTCTTAACCTGATCTGACTGATGTTGTCTTCTTTTAGATCCTCTTTTTTTTTTTCCATAACCTGGACTTTATCTCGGTTCAATCTCTCTAAAACTGTACAAAACAATATGGATACAATTTCATAATTGTAAAGTTACTGATTTCCTACCTTTAGTAATTGTTAGTGAGTGTTAATTGAAGTCTAACTTTTCCAGCCTCCATCAATTCATCCAGAGAAGGCCAGGGAGGGTTAACAAAGAACTGAAGTCCCAGTGAGCTCTGGTAGGAAACCATATAAACTACCCAAGTTGCAAATAAAAGAGAGGGAAACCCACTTACCTTGGGGTTACAAATAGCAAGATTAAAAAGTGCATGAAAAATAATATAGGTCAAGATGGATAATGTGGGGGTTAAGAAACCTACACACAGCATGGGCAAAGGGTTGGAATCTGTTTGGAATATGTTCTGAAAAGTTCCAGTTGCCTGTCAAGCCATGGCCCTTGGGCAGGTACTGCCAGCACTACAACTTTTCAAGTTCTGTAGCGTTTTATGGCTACAGGTTACACACAGACTTTACAGCTGGGAAAAGAATAAAGGCCAGAAACATAGAAAGGAAGAGGACAGCAGTGGTAGAAACAAGATATGAACAGGTGGAAGTGTTGCAAAGCTAAAAGGATGCAAAGAATTTTAGCTGCCTTTGACCTTCTGTTGTTAAATGTGAAAGCCAAGGTCCTGGTGGGTTTAGATGTGGGGAAGTGAAATCTGCCTTAATATCATTTAAAATCTTAAATAAGCTGGAGAATTTAACTTGTCTCTCTTGCAATGTGTTTGGAATTGCCCCAATCCTGCAACCTGCACAGTTTCTGTGCCCCACTGTAGCCCTTCATTTTCACATGCTTCCTTCCATGGATTTACATGACATTTCAAAGCAGAAAGGTCTTTATACAAATAATCTGTCAACCCAACAGATCTGCCTATAGAGTAGTAATACCAGGAGTAGCTCTGCTGGTTTCAGATGGGCTGTTTCTATTCTGATTTGCTCAAATCAGTCAGAACTTTACATGCAGCAGAACTTTCTCAAAATAGGAGTTGACTTGCAATACATGCTTACAGTTATAAAGAAAAATTGTTCTCAAATTATGAGGTGACAACATGAAAATGTTCAGAGGCACTGGTCAGTTTTTTATTGGGTAAGTTTCCCCTGCCACCTCTAAGTGTGGCTGACTGTGATCTGTGTTTAGTTCTGTGTTCCCTGTGCCTATGGGAAATTCATACCTACAATATACACAGCCTCTATCTATCCTGGAGAAACTCTGCAGTTAATAACAACAGTGTGAGAGAGGTTACTGGTGCACGTGGCATCTTAGGTTGGTGAGCACTCCAGAAGCATTCCAAACAGAGCAGATAGCTCTTTTCTAAGTTGCTGACACTGCTGCACGTGTCTCAGCACACATTGTCCCAGATGCTTCTACAAATCTCTGGTGCACAGCTCTGGTATAAATGGCACAGTAATTAGAAGCCTGTCTTAAAAAATATCAAGCCTGGATGATGGGCATTAATCTAACAGCTCTAGGGACTTCATTTTATGCCTTGATAATTCTTTGCAGTGTTAACCCTTGTTTCAGCTTCAAAAACTTCAAAACAAATCTTCTGCATGGCCAAATTATCAAAGGTTGTGTTATAAAGTGTGTACCCTGCATGGAATGACTGAGACTTCTGTGGGAAGTTTCCAATTAAACTCAAAATAAATCAAAAGCATGGCTTTTGAAGTTTGTTGCCAACTGGAATGGATGAAAGTAATTAAAAGACTCTTAATGAACATATATTTTATTCCTGAACATTTCAAATGATTGTCTAGAGTTCATGAAAAATCTCAACCTCATGTATAGTCTCCTAGATTTGTCAAAAGCAAAATATTGTCGATACCAAATATAGATCAAGATTATTTTCTTCGTCAGAGATTAAAAAAGTTTATCACTGGATTTTCTGATAATCTTATAACCATACATTGGAGGGCAGGAAACCAATCACTTCGTGTGAGCTTCACAAAAGGTCATTTGGCAGAATTGTTTTCAAAAGCCCATATTTAAAACAAGAAAGATTTGGGCTTCCCCCTGACCATATCATATGTTCATACTTGCACCCTAACATTTAAATACTTGAACCTATGTGAGTTAAGAGATAAGCTGCAGGTAGCAGACCACCAGTGAAGAGAAAATATATTTTGTGTCTTAAGAGTTAAAAGATCAGATGAGGGTTTTCTTATCCATCCTTAGTCACCCATACTGAGTCATTTCAAAGTAACAGAATAACCACATTAAAATCTCACTATTTGGATTGCTGATTAAAAGGAGCCCTAAACTTCACAAAACATAACATGAGTTTGCAGAGAAAACCATTGCTTTGAATTACTAGGGGAAAAAAAAAAAAAAAAGATAATTTTAATATTTGTAACCAAACACTATGAAGATTATCCAGTGATAACTGTTTATGTGATGGAGTTAAAGAAGGGATCCATTGAAGAAACAGTGAAGTATTTCTCAAAGTCTCTAAGATGATGTCATCAAGGCAGCAGCAGGAATGAATGTTTTTCCTAGAAGGTCAAATGTAAAGTGCTCATGTATAGATTGTGTTTACCCTGGACTTTGTGCTGGTGAACAAACCCTGACCTTTTCCTTTTAATTTTCATGTCCTCTTACAGAAGCCGTTCTGTTCTCTCTCTTCTCCTCACTAGTCTGCTTCAGTTCCACAGCATCCCAAACACTCTTAGAAGCGCTGATTATCCACACAGAAAAGAGCAGATACAGTTTCAAAGGAAGCTTTGTTAAGAGATCTTTGAAAGCAAGGAGGGAAAACAGCCCCAAGGTTGCCAGCTCCTACATGGCAGTGACATTGAGTAACAAAATATGCCCAGCCAATTTTTCTGGTGAAGTGCCTGTTTCTCAATCTATAGTTTTGGATTAGATCACATTTAGCTTGAGAAAGCTGTCACAGTTCCATCAGTGTCAGTGGAGTTATGCTTATTTACATTAGCCACTCTCACAGGAGAAGGATAAATGTGGAGAAATACATTTCTCCACTTGAAACTTGAGCAATATAGATTTTGACCAAGTCTCACTGCCATTTGTATTTGTGTCTATCCAGGACACCCCTGACACCAACTGAGACTTAAGAATAAACATTCTTGGCTTCTTTACATTTCTGTTGTAAGTAGGTGTCAAGCTTATTTTCCTAAGGTTCTGAGTGGGGATTTTTTTACATAGAGCTGAACTCCAGCTGAAGTTGCCATTGGCTTGGTATGCCTGTTCTGCTCAGATGCTGGGATGCTTCTGGCAGCTAATTTAGTCTGATGTTCTGGGCTGATGCATTTACATGTTCTAAAACTCGACAAAAACTTCATTCTTTTCCTCTCTTTAATTTTCCTGCAGGTGTTTTGCATTTCTGCAAGACTGGCATCAGGGTCTCTAAACTGTGTGATAGGGTCTAGATTCACCCTGCAGAGAGGGGCTGGGTTCAGGTGATATATAAGGGTGGATGCAGGTTGATCATGAGGTACAGAGCTCTGTGTGCTGCACCAGAGATCTGCTGGGTGTAGGAAGAAGAGCCACCTCCTTGTCTACACCTGCAGATATCCTGTGCAAGACAAACATAGCAGAATTTCAATATTCCTACAGCTTTTCACCTTCTCTTTTTTGAGCTCACACTATTATAGAGTCATCCTGCTGCAGCATTGTCCCTGCTGGAATTCTGCCAGTCACTGTGCACTTTTCCACTGACATAAACAAGAGAATCTCTCTCCTTTGTTGCACAAAGGTGTTAATAAATGCCTGGATTTGAATTAAAAGGTGATAATGGAAAACAGAGACCCCCAGTGTGTCAGTCCTTCTGATGCCTACAGAACACAATCTGATGTCTCAAACATCCCAAAACAGCTGTGTGTGAGCTGACCAAAAAACTCATTTATAAGGACAAATCCTTAAAACTCTTACTAGGGAGGAAAAAGCTGTGGCAGGTGGACAAGGAGGAAGTAATATTGAAAGCCTGAAATAAATGTAGGAAACAATTTTAGAGGCTACCCCAAAAGATTAAACAAGAATTGCAAGAGAAGCCTGGCTGTTAGAAAGAAAATAAATTTGGAAGGTTTATTCCTCATTGCTTGTCTGCATTTAATCAGAAAGCATTGAACATTGGAAGTGAAAGTTCTCCATTCCTCTTTCCTCTTTGAATGATTGTACTTGCAGTTCTCCCAGAGCAAAAGATTTTGCAGCAGTTGAAAGAACTGAATATTGCAAAGGATCTAAAATTATTGCATTTTAAAAATGTAAAAGAAACAGAGATATTTTAATCTCTTTTTATCTTTTTCTTGATGGGATATTTTAATATTTGGCTTAATGATGATTTTCATTTAAAGATTAATTAAACTTTAGTATTACAAATAATAAACATATTTGCAGATGTTTAATTCTGTTTTTACATTATGTTTTTCAGTAATATTTTTAAATTATTTTGTTTTTAAATCAGATGGAAAAGTGAAATTAACAGTATTGCTGTTTCCTAAAGTTTTGTTTTCAATATGAATTTTGTCTGCCACCCAACTTCCATAACACTATTCTTCTCTCCCATGTTTTGTTTTTTCTCTCCCTGGGGCAGTTTTCTATGGAAAATGACTGTAGCAATTGTCAGCCTTCTCTGGCTTTGGGGTGCTCTGATAACAGAGTTTTAGAGAAGGAGCACAGAATGTGCAGTGGTTTCTTGTTTCTGTTGTGTATAATATCTTTGTACAGAGTGTATTGACTGTTTTGCCTTTTTGTTTGAATCCATGTTATGTATTTGGTAAAAATGTCAATTAGTTGTAAAAAACCCTTATATACTAGTTACAGTAGACACTAATGTATTCCTCCTTTCAATAAGAAGATGCAATATCAGGCATTTTTATTCTTAGTACAAAATGATAGGGCTTGTTTCTAGTCTTTTGTACATAGCTGCACATCAGAAGCCATGCCCATGTTGTAAAATCAAGAAAATCCAGTTGTGTAAATAGTGTGAGCAGCATCATGCTTGCATCAAACTGAAATGGGAAAGTACTTTAAGGACTACAGTTTCCATTTGTCCTTGTTTAACAGTGAGGAGATAGTCCTGAAATAGAACCACCTCATGTCAGATAGGGGGTTGATGCTTTCTAGGTGAGGTTCTCTAATTGCATTTATAGTCCTACTTGCTCATTACTACTCTGATTTTTATGATGTTAAGACAGAATTCCTGTAAAGAAAGATGTGCCTATAAAAATAAGGTAATTATTAGAAATAGTCAAGCTGCCTTTATTTCAAGACTGTAAACTTTCAGATCTTGAAAACATTTTTTATGTGACTGTGATTCTACCAACTTTTTTTTCTCAAAAATAAACTATTGTGAAGTTAAAACTGTTATCTGCAGGTTGAGTTATGGACCTGATAACACTGCAAGACCCCAGCCCACTGTGAGTGCTCCTTTATTCTTCAGAGATAGCAAGGGACAGAAATGATGAACCTAAGATTCAACTGAGTGCCCACAGCCTTGTGACATAGGTGTCTGACACAGCACTCAGAAAAGGCAGCATGACCTCACCAACTGCTGCATGAGGCAGGAGAGACAATATTTTATACAGATCATCTTTAACAACATTTTCAAAAGAAACCTGGAGTGTTTAGAACTCAAAATTCTAAAGACTTCCCCCCTGAGCTCCTAAAGCACTCTTAAAAGCATCTCTTGCTTTGTCTGTGCAGCCTACATGCTGCTTCTGGCTGCAGTCCAAAAATCAGCCTAGCAGATGAGCTTGAGCAGAGGTGGGAGAACTGATTCACACGAAAATCTCTTCCTCCAAACCATACAGTTTCACCTAGTTTGAGTTCTTCTGAAAACCACAAGGATACAATACAGATTAGCATGCAGAGAAACAAGCTTCATGTGAGGAGGAGCCATGCCAAGTATTCTTTTAGCTCTGAAAATGGGCCTCTTCCAATACCCACGTGTAAGAGGGAACTCCAGCAACTAGTTCCCAGCAAGCAGGATCTGGATAATAAAGCACCCAAAGTTGTGACCTGTGAAAGAAGCAAATTAATGTAGCCATCACAACGGCAGGCATCTGTCTGTAATTTCATGTCTGCATCATTGCTTCAAACTCTGGAAGATACCCTGGCAACCTATTGTAGCATGAAACCTGCAATTACAGCATGTACAACACTGGAGAAAAACCAGGCCACTAGAAGGTTAACAAATCAAGCTCTGTTAGACAAATAGGAATGGTGAATTGTAAGCCCCTGGGCCCTGGTGACAAACATGCCACTGCAGAGTGCTTTCATTTATTACCCAGGGAGTTCTAGACCTGTTGGCACACAGCAGCCTTGCCTTTCACTCAGCAGCACTTCCCATCCAGCTCCAGCCTGCAGTGGTCTGTGAGATACCACCTTGTGTATTTCTTATGGTATCCAACTCCTTGCAGGTGTATTTCCTAAAATATCACACGATTTGGATCCAACGTAGTGTACCAATAAACCTTTTTATCTTCTTTCTCCTATCTGTAGCTGCAAGATAATTTTCAGGTTGTGTAAATAATTTATGCACTTTTTGTTTACATGATTACAAGATACAATCTGTTTCTTTCTTGTTTATATAAACATTAAAGCAGCAAACTTTACTGAGTTCAATTAAACTTTGCCTGAGCTACACTGGTGTACTTGAAAAGCAAACCAGCCTTGGAACCTCCATGAAGCAAAAAAATCCTGGGATAACTATCTTCTATTTTAGTTCTTGCTGTTAATATATCTTCCATTATCTGAGCAGCAAAATGATACTGTCTTATTTAAGATGGCAAGTTCTGACAGAAGTGTGTGTCATTGGGATTTGAGAGATGTTATAAAATCTGCACTTGCAAAACTGGTATTTATTTTACCATTACAAACGTGCAGTTCAGCTTTATTGCTGATTAATGAATCAACTTTTCCTTGTCTGTTTGAATTTACAGAGATCATCCTACACTGCTGTCACTGTGGCGTTTAATGTGGACTTAGCTTAATGGACAGTGATTGGAAACTCTGAAGTGATTCCCTTTTCAGCTAAAAAGCTTAACCTATCTTTCATCTTGCCTTGAAAGAGCTACGACACAAAAGTATTTGTCCTGGTTTTATTTTCTTTTGTTGATTTTCTGCTGTTCCCTAAAATAACTTTGCGTCCTTTAATTGTCTTGATATGTAAATTGGCAAAGACAAAAAAGTGCCCAAGAGATGGTGATGCCCCCAAGATGGATGAAGCTATGGAAAATTTTCTGACTGTGCCTTGGACATCTTTCAATGTGTTGGTCTTGACACTAGTGATTTCTACTGTGCACCAGCTGAGCCATAATAATTCACTGTGTGCACAGGCTTAGCCTGCACCCACACAAAATAAACCATCCTACTCCCTGGTGGTTAGAGACAGAAGCTAGAACATTAGTCCTCTGTTTACTGCAGGCTGGGAGTTCAGTTGGTCTCTGGCAGCCTGATACAGGCTGACTTGAGCTGCTGGATCTTATCCTTGCAGGGGAGATTGTTGGCTGCATCATTTCCTCTTTGCTGTGGTGCTCATAAGATCTGTTGAAGCTTTTGCTGGCAGCCCCAGGGACCTCCAAGCACAG
Organism: Corythornis vintsioides; assembly: GCA_025447755.1. Taxonomy (NCBI): domain Eukaryota; kingdom Metazoa; phylum Chordata; class Aves; order Coraciiformes; family Alcedinidae; genus Corythornis; species Corythornis vintsioides. The sequence continues at coordinate 42,067 of JAOEGS010001133.1, read as the reverse complement.
GACTGTAGCTGGAGGCTCTCTGGGAGACAACAGTCCAAATTGAACCAAGTTTTCAATTTTGAAGAATGTAATTTTGAGCTCCAATAGAGGCCAGTAATCACTGGTTTAGCTTCAGAAGGAGAAGCATAACCTGGGATTTCCATTCATATAGAACCTTCAGTGCTTTATAGTGTATGTTCAAGTAGTCTTGTTACATGGCCACACATAATGTCATAAAGTTTGGCACTTTTAGATTTCCTGGGAGAATAATAAGCTATCATACTAAAGTGCCCTACTCCATCAAACTCTTCTGCACTTATTTTTATAGCTGTTTACCTTTATTTTTTTTTGTGTGTAATGTACCCTTAAACTCCAAAAGGCTCTGCTGTCTGCAGAGATGCATGGGTTCAGCACAGACTGAGACAGAGACACCCACCTGCAGGCAATGCTTTCAGGAAAATCTCATTTTTGTTCCATATTTTTTTTCTATTGTTCACATCAAAGTCATTCAAACTGAAAATAGCTGTTGATGTTTCTCTCTTTAGAAAGCTGGCACGGAGAAATCAGTGGAGACTTTTTCACATTTTACTGAATTGTTTCCTTCTAACACTACCAGAGTCAGCAGTAGTATCCTGTATGTAAGAAATTTGATGGCAATAGCTAAATTTATCCTATCATAATGGAATTAATTAATAAGCCATTGTGTTTTCTCTATGATAGTTAGTGGTGATTAGTACCTGGACTTCTGCATTTTACCTAAGAATCAATTGTGCCACTGGTTAATAGATTAGTGTGTATTCAGCAGACACATGCCAATAAAGCAATCACTTTTTACCAAGTACTATCAATCTCTACTGTAATTGCCAAGCCCAGTAAGTAGTTGCAGTGGTGATAACAGCATTGTGAGTTAATTCCTTTTCATATCACAAGCCATTCAGCAGAAACTGCCTCTTTTTTTAATATATTTTCTCCACTTTCTGAGCCTATTTAGTGTTAATCTGGATTAAGAATGCTGAGTGATGACAATAAATACTTCTAATTTTCCTTTTCAACACTGCATTAGATGACATCAGCTGTCTGAGTACCTTCCCCCTTCACAGTTCTGAAGTTCCTATTTTTCTCATCCTCTTACAAATTACATTCTTTAGGGCAAAAAGAAAACTATTTCTTTATAGGTAGTTTGTACTACTAGAGATTTATGGAATGTTGAAATCATGGGAAAGGATGGAGTTTGAAAGAGCAGGAATGCTGGGTTTATTTCTAAGTAGGCTGTTTCATATGTAAGCACCTCTCTAATAACCTGGAAGGAGAGGGAGAGGAATGGGAACACCAAACAAAATACAAACACATATATAAAATCCAAATTGATTTATTTGAAATATTAAAAGAGTACACAGGGAAGTAGTAGGTAATTTGAAGGCATTTGGAGGAGGAAATTGGAATGTAGTGAGCCCTCACCTGGAGAACAAAACTAAACAAAGAACAACAAGAAGAAAGAAAAACACCCTTCTGAACATATATATGGGGCCTTGCTTAGAAACAATGTCTTCTTATGTACCAGTAAATAAAGACAATATGTTTTGATTGTATTCTTTTGGCATAGGGTAGTTGAAAAGTTCAAATGCTGGCTAAGGAGAGAGCATAAAAATGTATTTTCATGAATCAGAAATGCAGAAGTCTTATTATAATTCATAACTCCATGCCAGTTTTATTGTTTTCAAATCACACACCAGTGCTTGTGCAAGAGAATTCTCCATTTAATATGTAATGACTCTGCTATTCAGTAGCATATTTTATTAGGCATTAGAAAGAGTTATGGAGTCATCCATATGTTACACATTACAGAACGTCAAGAAATCAAGGATGATTTTTGTTTCTCTACTAAACAGAATTTCCTTTAAGCAATTGCTATTAACTGACATTACTTACCTGTAGGCCTACTTTTATGTAACAAAACAAAATGGAAAAGAAGAAAAGTAATCACAGAGCTGGATTTCATAGAAAAAGGATTCGTTTCATTTATTTTGACTAACCTGCAGTCTTAAACTTCATCTTGTGCAGAGAAATTAGAAGATAGAGCTTTAACGTTAGCTAATACTTAGTCTTCACAAAAGAAAACTGAATGTCCTCTAAATGTTTTTGGATGGCTTCTGTGGTTAGAAAAAATTCTTGTAGTTTAATAACATTGGGCAGAACAACAACAAAAAAAAAGTAACAGCTTGGTAAAATTTTGTTTGCGTTTCAAGACAGGAGGTTGTTTAAGGATGGAGATAATAGGACTGCAGAGCTCTGAATGCAAATGCTTGTTCCAGTTTAGACTTTCTGAATGTTGCTGGTTTATCATCTGATAAATCATAACACCCCCCCTCCCCCTTTATTTTTTATTTCTCCCTGATGGGATTTCTTTGTTTGGTTGCTTCTGTTAGTACTGACAACTGACTTGATCTTCACACAGCACTTAGTACAGCAAGAGCTGCTTTAAATCTGAGAGGATGAACACTGGAGCCTCTGTGTCCAGCTGTAGTAATAAAAACTATGTGTTAAATTTTGCAAACATTTGGCATAACCCTCGTTCACTGTAAATAGGAGAATCCACCGAAGCTTCTGTGTGTAACAATTTAGTTGCTTGCTGTATTTTTTCATTATATTTGAACGCTGTGTGCCAGAACCCACTCACTTCTCAAACACAGTTCTAATGTTGATTTTCTTACCCTAGAATGAAAAAGAATCTTCAAAATGAAATGAGTCACAAGAAGAAAGGAAACCAAGATAACTTAGAAAATTTAAAAAATACTTTTTCATCTTATCCTTTACAGAGTTACAGTTCTTCAGCCAAAGCACAACTTTGCCATTGTTCTTGCTGGCAAAAGGGGGCATATTTGTGTGTGTTGCTAGACCATTACATTCCGTGCTATTGTGTCTCCTGCCATGCCTGCAATTCCAGGGAATGCCATCCTTTTGGGCATGATGCAAGCAATCGTATTCAGACAGCATGTTAAAAGGTGCTTACTGGCATTTCTGGGGGGCATTAGCTTTCTAGAAACAGTATGTGTTTGGCCAAAGGTTCAGTATGATGTTCTGTGGGATACTGGTAAAATCAGAATTTCTGTTCTGCAAGATTTTGAAGGCTCTTGCAAAGTCCCTCTGTGTAAATGAACTGTAAGAACATGCCAGAGTTCAACTAAAGGGTTCAGATTTAAAATACAGCCAAGATACACTGTATTTATCTTATTTATTTTAAACAAAACAAGATCTTCATGACTTTGAAAAAAAAATCAATCTCATCCTGCAAGAATTCCACAGATAGAATAGATATTAGTGAAGGGGATTTGTGTATTGACAACAAATTGAACTTCAACCCTGATTATTCAAGCAAAAAAAAAATAAAAATCCTTCAACAAAGTAGTCTGCTCATATAGTGTAAACTAGTGAGCAGTTTTTTTAACTACCAAAGTGCTTTATTTTATCACTTCTACATATCCACGGAGTCATAATTAACCTACAAGTTCTTTAAAGCTATAAGCACCAATTCTTTTAATTGGTTAAATGTTAGAGACTTACATTATGTAAATGCAAGGAGGATTTACTGAAATTTGTTCCAGTGATAATCCATCTGTCTTGGATAAAGGCCAATGTACAAGCAATTGTGCCACTTTCAAAGAGCAGTAGAAGAAAGATTTCTTCTTCTCGTTCCACATGACTCAACATGATCTCGGAATACTTTTATATTCTTAGCAACAGTCACAATAGCTTTTCTGAATAGGATGCCAGCTAGTGTTTAACACGAGCAGCTTACGTTCACGTTGCTACACCATCCTTCAGCAGGAATGTTTATCGCTGCTTGGAAATTGCACTATAAAAATAAACATGTTTTATTCTTTTAAAACATGCATAGTATCAACTCTTTCTAGCAGCTAACAATTTTCAGGCAGGGAAAGCTCTACCCAGTTACTCTAAAAAAACAGCACAACAAAAATATGTATTTTCCATCAGCATTCAAATGGTAAAGTAGCCAAGATAGACAAATCCCTTACTGCTGCCCTGCAGCAGCAGATAAGACCATTACTTTTTTTTTTTTTTTCTCAGCTCTGCTCACTGTTTACATCTAATGTGTTCTAAAATGGCATGATAACATCTTAAATTAGATGGGTACATGCACAATTTCATTTCATTGTAAACATATATGCAGTACACTTTCTCAGTCCTTTAGAAACGTTTCTGTAACGCACTTGAAGTACTAGGAAGATACAACCATCATTCCATTCTTCAGAAGACAGCTAAATGCGTGTGGAGCCTGGGCTTTTGTATGGCATTCTATAGAATTCTGTGTGAGTTGTGTCCTCAGAGGTCCTGTGGAGTCCATGACAGACGTACAGAGCCTTGCTGGCCAGACAGCCCTGCTGACAGCACTGGGATTCTCAACACCTCCTCTCAGTCAGCTCAGGCCCTGGGCTGCAAACCGCAGTCGTGTAAAAATATCTCGAGTTTTGCAAACAACTCCTTGCAGGTCCAAGTAGCAAGCACCACATGAATTAAGTTTAATCTCATAAGGGCTGAAGAATCAAGTGTTTCCCTGCAGGAAAGAAGCACTTTAACCCAAGGCATGGTTAGCTCCGGGGGCCGGAGGAGCAGGGCAGTGATTCACGCAGTCGTATCATATGTGTGTTTCCATTCCAGGTGGCACTGAGTGATTGAGTAAAATCACATATTGGAGTGTCCCCGTTTGTTATTAGAAACACTGAAAGTGAAGAAGATTGTTTTCTAAATTGTTTCTGAGATGTTATTACCTTTCTCCTCTTCAAGTGAATCTTGCAGCAGCCAAATGCTTTGTGCTTTTAAAATGCCTCAGATGCTTCCTGTAGTTTATTGTTCCCTTGAAGCAATTTATTTCATTATAATGTACTCATGAATGAACATTAGTGTTTAATTATCAAGAGAACTATTCTTAGCATGGCTCAGACTGAACGGTGAGGTCCTTAACTGTTAGTTGCTGCTCATCTACAAACTGATGGTTGACAGAGTAGATGTCATGGAGGTTAGTTCAATGAGCTCATGCAAATAATAACTGTTGTGAGCTTTATCATTTTTCCATTAAAATTCTTTTTGAGAATAATTATTGTCAATTCAATATACTCTGACTGGCAGAGTGAAAACTCATGTGTTAGTAGCTTTGCACCACTGCAAGGGGAAGCTCAGTATGGAGATACCCCTGTGCAGCGAGGTGGTACCTACAAGGTGAGAAAGGAGGATAAAAGTGATCACAGATCTGGTTTCACCCTCTGGCCTGGGAGGGGAATTTCATTCAAGTTTGCAGTGTTGTTTACTAATGCTAATTCCCTATGTACAAGCAACAGATTCAAAGTAATAAACATGATTATAGACCTGAGAAAATGGAAGGAAACCTCGATGGGAACCCTGGTCTTTCTTTTCTAATGCTGTAGCTTAATATCACTTTAATTAAGGGATTATTGTCTTAATTTACTCTTAGTCATTCAAAGGCAGTATCACCATTTTTGCAGACAGTATATTATGGTTTCAAGTTTTGACCTGAATACCAAGGATTCCTCTGCATCTGCTTTACTCAGGAGTGTAAATAACACAAATAGTCACCCATGGCTATTTGGTTATATAGTACTTTGAATGTAAAGGTCTGGCAAAGAGTGACTCAGCAGCAAGACAGAAAAATAATCAAAAGAATATCAGAAAGTATCAGGCTTGCCTAAGCAGATGAGGCAGCAAATCACAGGGGGAGAAGCACTAGGGCAGGAAAATTTTAGAGTATGAATATGAAGCCCTATTGCAGATGGGCTGCCCTCAAAACCCAGGAAGGGCCACCGGAGTCTTGCTATTTCTGGCCTATTTCTTGTCCATGAGTCAATATAAATAGCTTGTTCAAAAATCAGATAGTCATGATAATAAAAAAGTGATAACTGTCTTTACAAGCACATACTCAGTAATGTGAGATGATTTTTATCCATTGCTTCCACAGAGAGTACCTGAATAAGCATGGCATTCTCGGGATACACTGGGATCAATACTACAGTGCATAATCTCTGTATTGTGGAAATAGCAAAGCACTCTGTTTCCCTGTCACTGGGATTTTTTGCATTTCAGTTTTAATCTTGCCTTATATTGTCCCTCTTCTCTCCTCTCCTCTGCTAATAAAATACTGTGCCCTGTATGCAGCACTGTGGTGGAAGAAACAAATCTTCATTGAATTAAAAATGTCCCTGGATTATAAAATCACTGGGAAAAAAAAGCAAACCACCTAATTTATTTTTACTCCCCCACAAAGTCTAACTCTGAAAAATCCTGCTTTTATCAACAACATCAAAGCTGAAGTTTATTCTTCACAACCTCAGAACTTGGCCTTTAATGACACATTTGGCTAAATACCATGCACAGTGCAAAACAAAATGAACCTCAAGTGCGTGTCATTTGCAATCCCAGCTGATAAATCATTTCATTGTTCTTCTAACCGAATGTTAATTGCCATGTGTGTATCTACATGCTGAATGCATTACAACGTTAGGTGGGAATTTTTCATCTTCACTGGCTGAACATACCCCAAGGGCAGGACACCGTCGCTTAGCAACTCTGAGCACTGTCACTGTCTCCTGGAGTGGCACATCTGCCAACGTGCCAGCCGTGTACCCGGCGTGCCAGCCTGCCCCAGGGGTGAGGGGTGCATGGCACAGGGGAGCGTGCTGCAGGCACTGCACCCCCCATCCGAGCAGCGTACCCCAGTTGTGAGCACACTGTGCCAATGTGTAAGTGCTGCCCACACTCAGGTGTGCCTCACCTGTTGGCAGTGCACCCCATCCCCAAGCCAGCCCCAGTGCACCCAGCCAGGGCAGGCTCAGCCCCGGGACATCCCAGGTGCTGCTGCTCTGCCCATAATGAGATGAGAGGCTACTTATTGGCCCCACATGCGCTAGGGAGGGAGTGGGGAACTCCTGGAACATACCAGAATATTCACCTGCTGCAGGGGAGTGAACTCCTGCCGTGTGTGCTGGGCTCCTGTGGAGTCTCCAAAGGTAAGGGAGGGTTTAAACAGCTTTCAAAGACCCCTCCAAACATGTATCATTAATGGAAATTATTCTTGTTGCTCTCCTTTTGGCTTGTACTTGCCTTTGGTCTCCTCAGGGGTGTTTTTGCCCCATGCTGGGGCAGGGGGAGAGCCCTGCCTTGCCCAGCTCACCTTGCAGGGCTTTCAGAGGCCTGGGTAGGGGCTGTTTATCTCAAAATACTCCTAGTTGCATGGTGACGGGTGGTTGTTCTGCATGTAAGGAAGAAGTAGCATTGTTTTCCCATGGAAATTTTCTCCAGCTGAGGAGCAGGTTTTGTGTGGAAAGTTGTTGTGTTTAAGGTTGGCTTTGTTTTGTTCAGAGGGACTGAAAAAAGTGGAATTTAGCACATAAGTCTCTTTGTGACTGTAACTATAGTGCTTGCTATACCATGAATGCTATAATGTGTATTGATTTGTTTGCTTTCCACTGTGAAGTGTTTAATGTTGCTGCTTGAAAGATGATTTTTTAAAAGTATGGTGTTATACTGAGTTGGTTCTGACATCAAGAAATCAAGAGAAAATGAGCAAAGGAGCAAAGATATCAAAATGATTAATTGCTGCATTAACATTCAGGCACTGAGTGTATTTTGCTTTACGGATTGCTTGTTTCTAAGGGTATGATCATGGCTTTTGGATCATATTAAAAAATGTGTGGTTTAAGATTTGACTCTTAATTTGGAGGGATTGCATTCCTGCAGAAAGAATGAAGGAGGGGGATGAGAAGGGAAGAAGGAGTTCCCCAAATAAATACAGACCAAAACAGGGAAGAATGTGGTCTAAGACAAGCTTTATCAAGCAAACTAGTACCCCAAAACATTGTTTAGCTTTTTTAGAAAGGTATGAAAATTACTGCTGCCAGGTCTGGCATGTGAAAACTGGGCAAAAGAATTCATTACACTCTTGTGTTCTGGGCTTTTCATAGGGTTTGTGGTGATCTGCTAGATCTGTATCTCCTCATTTGAGATAAACAGGGATTGTTATTAGGTTAATTGCTTGAAGAGATTGTAGCATTTGGAAGACTGTTCAGGCATCTTTAACTTTGTGATATATCTGTTGTTGGTTTTGTTTTTAAAAATACCACTATGAACTGCTCCATTCTGATCAGGACTTCCAAGTAAATATGGAATACAGATATTTTTCCTGTTTTGGCATGGTAGCTAACCCCATGTCTATTTTTATATCTAAAGCTAGTCCCCCTGTGACTACTCAAATGCTTAAAATCAGCCACATGCTTATGCATTTTGTTGTTGTTGTTTGGGTCTCGTTTTGTGTTGGTTTGTTTGCTTTTTATGTATGTATATAAGGACCATAAAAAGCTACAAATTTGATGTTGCAACAGCACAGGAATAATCAGGTGTCAGATTGGGTGTGGAGTTGGGTGAATTTGCTGCTGCAGTTGAGGACAAAAGTCTGTTAAGCAGCAATGGCAGAGCCATGGAACTCAAGGTCTGGTTGTTAAAAGGGAAGGGATTTTTTATACATTCTCATCTTGTAGAGCTGGCTGTGTATGATTGTAATGAGTGATGTCCTGATTAAATCAAAAGCAGACGTGGAAGAAACTCTATTAATCTGTAAGCATATGTGATGCTAACAGCCATCAAAACATAATGCTGCAATTATCCTAGGTGGACAAGAATTATTCTAATTAAATTCCAAGTATGTGTATTTGGAGGCATGCTTTGGATCCTCTGTGTTCTGTGTCATTTCTCTACTGCTGCATAGAATGGTACCAGAAATATTCCCAGTTAACCTGACCACATGCCTTGTGATTCCAAATTCTTTTTAGCACAGCCTGCCTGGGGACAAGCTTTGTAAATACAATGTGCTATCAAAACAGATCATGTGTTCTTGAATGTGTCAGTGGCATCAGTCTCTCTTTATTTTTATTTTTCTTTTCTGTGACAAAAGAAGATGTAATTTCATATCAGATTATACAGCTTCACAATTGTATTCTAAGAAACATCAAAGTAATAGTAAAGAATGTGTAATATACAGTAGCAAGTTGATTTAGCTAAAACAGTCTCACTGTATGCATAAGCTGCAGCCTCAAAGACTCCTTCTGGCAGTTCTCAGAAAGTGGAGAGAGAAATACAATTTTGCTTTCTTCATTTCTATTTTTTTTTGGTCTTTTTCCATCTTCCACCTAGAGAATCTACATCTGACTTGTCTTTTTAATTAATTAATTCCTTAATCAAAATGCATTAATGAATAATTCTCTTACCATGTCCCAGAAGTCAGTGCTCCCTGTTGTACCAAGTGGCCCTGTCCTGGTGTAACAGAGGGCCCCCTGCTCCCCCCATGGTTAGCTTCTCGAAATTGCTTAACTCCATTTTGCTGCTACTATGGTGCAAATGAAATTAGTGGCTGAAATCCACCTTGATGCAAAATGCCAACAGAAAACACTTGATCTGTGTGGGTCTGATCTGTAGGTGCAAATAAAGTTCTAACAAGAGTTAGAAGATACTTAATTTGTCTTCAAAAGCTTCTTGTATAATTGAGGCCCAGACTCACAAGTATTTTGAAAGACATTTCCCCAGTCACATCTGCTTTTCAGTGTCCAGAGAACCTAATTGCTGCTGGGGATGGTTTGGAGTTCAAGTGAGAAACTTGCTGTTGCATTAGCCTTTATCACGTTGGAAAATTAAAAACAAAACTAAAATGGTGGCTAATGAGGATATTTGATGATTTGTGGTGACTTTGATATAATAAGACTTCTAATATATAGTTTCAAAGCAGGTTGATGAGATTCACCCTCACGACTTCAGTTTCTATTCTATTCCTATCTTGAATGTCTATTAAAGAAACCTTTCAATTTCTTTGTACTAAAATTCCTTTTATCATTTGAAGATTCTTGAAAAGTGTAATAAGAGAAAGAAATCACCAGGAACACACCTGATTAATTCAAAAATTAATTGAGGCTAATTTAGATGAGAGTAGATTATGATGGCTTTCATTAATAAATAAAACTATTATCAAAAGGAACAAGCAATTTTTTTTCTAACTTTGAGTGTACCTTTTCAGTTGCCATCATTTAAGCAATCAAACAGTTTCTTGCCTCCCTATGATCACCAAGGGTGCAATTCACTGCGGTGCAATAGGCCTGCTCACAGCTCAGATATTCAAAACAGAAGATATTTTGTGCATACAGCTTTATGTGAGATCTCTGCATGAGGGGGAATATTTTAATTGTTGACATTTCAGCTGCATCATTTGCCCCAGATGTACATTCTAAAAAATATTCAGGCAAATATTGCTCCTGGTGGCATAGAAGTGTAGTTATGTTGCAGAGCTATTATAGGAGCTAAGGCAGACTCCCCTATGGTGAATTCCTGATGAATTGGCTTGGGATGCTGTGTAATTTCTCACATGCTGTAAAATCAATAGTATCAGCCATCTGCCACCATTTCCATTTGGTTGATGGTAGTTCCTAGAAGTTCCTCTTGAGCTTGATTGTCCAATTGGATTTGATGCTGTGCAAAGTGCAAAGAAAAAGAAAAGCCTCATTCTAAGTAAGTTTTGGTCTTGGAGGTGAAAGTGTGGAAAGCAAAAGCTGGAACTATTTATGTGGAATTGCATGAATCACTGGTAGAAATGTTACCTGAACTGCCTGGGTGTTGAACATATGTGCCTGAGAGAAGAGGTCTTCTGACTGCCACACAAGTGGGATAGGTCTCAAGCAGGTCAAGGAATAGCAGCAATATTGGTAGGAAATGCTAAACAATTGTTCTTTGCCTGGATTTTGCCTGTTTCTGTTGTTTTAACTGACTTGGAGATTGCTGTATCTTGATTGCTGCTCCCTCAAGCCCTGTATATAGCAACATTAATTACGAAAGGAATTGCAATGTTGGCAGGGAGGTGGTAATTTTGAGTGCTGTATGCCATAGAAAGAGTAGCACAAGTTCCTGCCATGCATGCAGAGCAGCTTTGCCCGTGTGACCTCCTTTGCCAGTCAAACCTGTGAAGCACACTGAAGAATTGATATTTTGCAGTTATAGATCTGTTTGCTCTAATGTGCTGTAATGCTAATTGGAGGTGGTTTCTGCAGCCTCCTCTCCCCCTCCACCCAGGCTGGATCTGTCAACAGCCTCTGCCCCACCATTGTTATCCCTATGCCAGAAGATAATGGTTCAGATTGGAACCAGCTGGAGGAGGCATTATTTTTAGATATTCTAAATACTTCAGAGTCTTATATAACTGGATTTGAGCAATAGTTGATGCCAGGCAATCTCACATAATCAGTTACAGAGCTCCATCAGTTCCCTTCTTACAGTCAGGGAACAGTTTGTGCCCCAGGAGGGGTTAAGCAATAAGCAATGTCTGGAGCTGAAAAAACTGCAAGAAAAAACTCAGCAAACAGTGGTTTGACTCCTGAACAGTGAGTGTATAGATAGAAAAACAAAACCAAACAAAAAACAACAACCAAAATATCTGGATAATTTCCAAATGGAAGAACTGCCCTGGTAAATATACTTGGGTTAAAGTGCCAAGGTTTGATATTGAATACAATTTTAAGAAGCATTTGCTGAAGCAGTCGATTCCTTCTGTGATGCTTTAGATAAACTGTCCAGGCCTTGTGTCAGGACACAGGAGAATTGCTTCCCACTGTAAAAATGAATACTAGGAATCCCACTGACTGTCTTGGTGGCTTGTGTTTGGCATACCTTCCATTTGTGCAATGGCTTCTTATGGCACTTCGCATGGTTGATGGTCTTTCTAATAGTTTCTGTGCTTAAACAAATAAATTGCTCTTTATCCATGTGGGGTACAGTAGATTCAGCCTGTGGACTGTGGGTAAATTCTTGCATTGTTCAGTTATTCTCAGTGTTTACAGAAGTTCACTGCTCTTTGTTCCTCACTATCCAGTTCTATGGTGTATCATCTACTTGAGTATTTGGAGCTCTCTGGAGGAATTGTAGAAATGGCCAGAAAAGGTAAAAGTAGAAGGTCAAATAGCCAAGTAACTGCTGTGCAGTTAACCTGGCTGCTGTTCCTAAAGCACAAATGAAGGCAATTTGCCAAAAAAGAGATCAATATACAGTTTGTTATTACACATGAAAGAAAAATAAATGCTGTCTTGAGCTTCTTTTCATGCTGAATTGCTTATCACTCCTTAGCAGCTGGGTACGGTATAGAAGGCAAACAAGCAGTCAAAGGTCCCTCTTTGGGGGGACTGAAGCATTCAAATGATATTTGTTCAATTGCAGGTTCAGATGATGTTGACTTTTAAACCTGGGGAACAGGGGAGGTGTTAGGCTATGGGAAAAACACGACTCCAAAGCAAACACTGAGCAAGGCTGAGCATGACTGAGGCCAGCAACTCACCCGAGTAGCTGAGTATCCAGCCCATGCACACTGCATTCACAGGATGACTAGTTTGCCTGCCTTGCAAGCAAGGCATATTTCAATTTCCTTACCCATATATTGCTGCCTAGAGGAAATAAGAGACTTGGGTCTTAGATCAACTCTGCTGTGTCTTTGAAGAGACAGAAAGATCTGTGTCTGGAGTACAGGAGGCCATTGCACGCTTTTCTAACAGTCTTCAGGTGAAATAACAGGAAAATTATAGGTATTGAAATATGCAGCTGCTTAATGTATCAAAAGTAACTCTAGGACAGCTCTGTTTTAATCCTTTACCACCCTGTGAAGCTCCCTTTCTGGATTCTCATCTTTGAAGACCTACTGCTCACAGGATTTCTGTGATACGGTGATTTGAGATAGTTACCCTTGAAGCTGTAGAGCATCAAAGGAGGTAGAGGACTACTGGAAATTCTCCTGCCAGAAGTAGATTTAGTGCATTAAAGTAGTACATAAACAGAAAATAAATGGAGCAAATAAAAATATAATTGAAGTTGTATCCTAAAATAGGAGGTCTATGATGTCATGAAGGAAATGCTAGCTGAAAAAAACCCCAGCTCTTTGCCTTGTTTTTATCAGGAAAGACCATTTTTATTTTTGTAGCATCTATTTTTAAACAGTGGAATTAAAATGAATTATTTTGGCTGATAATCATTTTTGCACAGAGACCTGTCTGAAAGAGCCATTGATTTCTCAGCTTGCAGTGTGTTCACCAGCTGTGGTACAAGTGCTTCATCTTTTAATCTCCAGTATGAAAGGAACAACAGAGGTCACTGTGGACTTGTATTGTTGAAAGTGATTACTGACAGAGCTGAGATAGTTTGCAACAAGGCCAGCCTGCTCTTCATTTAAGTTTATATATATTTCTCTCTGCTTCCTCCCCCCACCTGGGACCCACATGTTCATGAGTCCAGAGAGAGCTAATTAAAATGACTTGTTCCTTTTAAATAAGTCTGCTAGCAGTTGGTACAAAGCCAGAGCAGGTATCATCTGAATATACCTGCTTTAAAAATGATGGGATTGTCCTTGCCTTTTGAGCAAAAATGTCTCCAGCTTTTGTTCCTCCTTTTCCTTACCTTTAATTGCTGGTTAGTAGAGACATTGAACTCACTGCCCTGGAGACTTGAGAAACAGGAGAAGTGGAAGATGTGTTGGAGAGCTGCTATAGCAAATGTCACACCTCTTCTACCCTGGTATTTTACAGTAGGCCCCATGATAAGAACCAGTCTATGTCTGAAAGACGTGGCAATAACAGGTAGGAGACACAGACATAAAGAAGAAAAATTATACTGTTGATTCCATGACACTTAACCATTCAAATCTGCTGGTTTGAAAGCAGACATCTTTCTTCTGCAGACTTTCACATTTACTTGTACTTGAAAATATCCTGAAGCAAATGGACTAAATGAAAGTAAATAATCTTTCCCTGTGATGGAAAATACACAATGAGAAGTAGCAGTTTCTAAGTCTGATTGTAACCACAAAGATTATTGTGTTCCAGTATATTCCAGAGCTAGCAGTGAAATTATAGACAATGCACTGACTGAGGGAAGATGAATACACAGCTTTATTGTTGCAAGAGTGATAGGCAGACCAAACTGAATCTAGTGCTGGGGAAATTTATAGAATATTTACCTTCCTGAGCTTCTCCTTCAAGACAAAAAACCCTGTCAACATTATAATATACATATATACATATTTTTTAACATAGCCATTCAAACCATCCTGTCCCCTAATAATGAATGGATTATTATCCTGACTGCAGGGAGTGGTCTCAGGTGCCTGCATGAATTTTTTGAGAGTGTAAGAGGCATCTAGAAATTGTGTATAAATTTAACAAGCTGAAGGGGAAATACCTTGTCCTGCTTTTTCTTGTGCAGGGTTAGATTGCTTTTGTTTTTTCACCACATCAAAAGGGATTTCTCTGTGTGTAAATGGAACAGCAAGGTATTTATCCTTGAGGTGCAGGGTAATATACAAATGCTAGCTCAGTTTTAACCTGTGTTGGGGTCTTTTAAGTTGTGATATGGGTCTAATAACTTTATTTTAAATATATTACCTAGTTAATAATTCCATGGTAATTCTTAGAAACTAAGTGCTTAAATTTGACTTGCAGGTGGTTTCAAATGTAAAGCAAGGATTTATTTCTATACTTCAAAGTAGCAACATATGACAAAGGTTAGATGCTTAGAGTCAGCTCTGTGACAGTAGTGTGGGACCCAGTGGGTTTCCCCCTAGCAATACAAATTTGCAAGATTAGGCCAGCAATGTTTTACTAGCTCTGTGACTACTGGAAGATTTTTGGCTTACACACTTGTGATCATCCAGCCTCAGAGAGGGGCCACTTGTTCTGATAGCTGCAAATAGAACCAAACATTGTGCTGCACATGGATCTTTCAGGCAAATGTTTAGATTGGCATTTGCAAAGCTTGGCTGGCAGCTCGTAGCAATGAGAGACAAATATCACTTATCAGATTATATTGCCCATTCCATAAATGCCAAAGTCATCCCTTGCAGCTTCTCTAATAAAGAACTGGGATGAATGTGAAACCAAGAAACTTATACTGTTTATTTATGTAGTAAAACATATTGCTGCCTTACCCACAATTACAGTACTTAACCACAAACTTAATATTTCCATTGCAGTGAAACCACAAACCCTACTGTAGCTGTCCATTCTGGTTGCATATAATACAAGGGTTTTTTTCCTTCATGCAATGACATGGGAAATTGTAGTTGCATCTAATATTAAAAATGCCTTCACATGTTAACTTAGCACTCTGCAGCTTCACTAATAGGATGCAATGGAAGCTAATTCTAACTTTTGAAATGGTGAACTCTATTAAATACAGCATCTTTTGTGTGACATGTTGTATATAAAATATATAGCAATAGACTGTTGGACTTTATTTCTTCACTCTTCTTGTCTCATCTCTGCTTCCTGACACTTTATAGAGCGGTTTGTTTTGCAGTAGCTGTGCCAAGCAGCTCATACACCTTCCACTGAATGTGAAGAGCCAGATTCTTTGGTTTAAAATGGAACAATCCTCAGTGCTTATATGTGAGGTGTCAATCCTATGGGTGATCATGCCTGACTTCACCAAATCGACTCTCAGTTGGTTGTTAAGAATGGATGGCTTCAATTCTGTGCAGAAGAGGAACATAAGATCTCATTTCTCACTACTCGGAATAGGACTTAAATGCTGCAGAGGAATCCTTTGCCTAGGGTGGACTTCATCCTAACACAAGGATGACAACCACCTAGTCTCAACTAGTGAGCTTTTCTCACTCCTAATTCTGTAATTCAGATCTAGGAAAGTGACAGAAGCACAATTGATTGCTCAGTGAAACACCCGACTAGAGCAGCTCGTCTGAGATAAAAGAATGGTGAATGTGAACTTATTTTTCTTTGTCATTAGGGAAGGCTGATTACAGAACCACTGCAAAAACAAAGAGGGAATAATAAATAGACTTTTATTATTATTATTAAAAAAACATGCATTGTAATTTTTATTTTTTCTTAGCTTGTTTATTTGGGGGGACTGTTGGATAGTATAGTAGTTTGTTCAGGCTTTTTTTGGGTGGTCATTTGCCCGGTGATGTCTCATCTTTATAGTCTTTGCTAGTTATTTACCTAAGCAAGACAGAAGGCAGTCATTTCTCTTCCTTTGACTGCTCAAGTGAGAGGGAGATTGTTCCCTGCTGAAGCAGAGTCACAAACACAGCCATCAGTGCTGAGCTTAGACACTAAAGTTCACTGTTTTAAGCATTTTGTTCCCAAAATAACATTGACAGATTTATTCTTCTTGCTGTTTTTAGTGCTGTGAATCAGTTGATGCTTGTTGAGATTACCTCTTGCCAGCATGGCAACCAACAATGGGCCGCCCATCAAAGTCCTGTGTCTCCAGCAATCAGTGCTCTAAGATGATCTCTCCCCCTTCCTTTGTTCCTATGAATTAAACTGTCAAATTATTGAGCCAACGGTTCATGATCAGTCTAAAAATACTAGAGATAATAAGTTGTGAGTGGTTTGGAAAAGGAGTTAGGGGTCAATTTGGATGTCCAAGAGCAGTAGGCACCACATTAGGGAGGGTGTTTTTGCTGCTGCCTCTCTCCTGTTAATTCAGGAGTCTGCTTTTGCTTGAGCTCCTCTTCCTCCCTGTGTTGTTGCTCTGCCCCACATACTGCAGAGCTGTTGGTTGTAAAGTCAGCCAGCATGTGTGCTTGGGGGGTGAGTGGTCTGCCATCAAGGCCCCCATCAGCACTCATGTGCTAGTCTGTGAGAGGACCCACTGCAGCAGCTCCAGGCAGTCCTTTTTTTGCTGTAGCACGCTGTCTTCTGGGGATGTGTGAGCATTAGGCCAGTGATGTTGTTTCCAGTAATAAACAAACAGGAAGCAAAGTCTTATTTGCTTGCTCCTCAGAGCCCCACCATCTGTCATCGTGTATAGATTTTCAGACTCACTGGTTTGCTAATTAATCATATTGGGTGCAAGGGTAGCTTGCATTTGGCATTTCTGCAGGGAAATAAGGGAAAGGGAAAAGTTGCTTGGGTATCCCTACCCTGATTAGCTTCATGACAAGGGACAGCTCAGCAGAGATGGTGAGTTCCTCACGGCTGCTTTGTCCCTATCAAGCAGGTGGTGAGTGGGAAGGCAAGGGCAGCCTGTGTGTGGAGTGTCTACTCTACCTGCCCCAAAACATGACAGGGAATATGATCTGTGCCAGATAAAGGGCTGGTGGAGGTAACATCTCTTGGTATAACCTTGTGCTGATCTTCCCAAGGTTTTGCTGTAGCTCCACAGATACACCATGTCTGGCCTGAGAGACATGCTTAAAGAACTGAATGCCTGACAGTGGCACTGGTAAATGGCATCACAGTAAATGCAGAGGGAAAAGCTCTGTATTCCCCCTATGTATTGTATATGGTACGCCGAGCACATGCTGAAGAATGAAAAGCACATATTGCAGAATATAAAGTGTCTCTGGCTGCCCATAAACTGTATTCCAAGTGTTCTGTGAAACTGGCCTATTTTTATGAATCTCAGATATATTGTCAGACAATATATAGGCAAAATGTGATTGCAGCAGGTCTAAAAATCGTTTTAATGATGTAAAGTAGCAATATTTTTCACCAGTTATAAAATTATATTGGCTTCCTATAATTCATTTAATGGCAATTACACTAAAAATACTTCCACTTGAAGTAAGTGTCTGTAAGAGCTTCACAGAAGTAGGAATGTTTGCCAGATATTTGCTTACACAAGCTACACCTTCACAATGTAATCAAAGAAGCTGTTTTGCTATTAGTTCTGCTTGAATTTATAGCCTCCAAGCTACGGGCAAGATGTGGATGAATAATGCTAGTGTCAAGGCACTGTGAAGGCTCAGAAGGAACCTAAAATTCCTTATATTTCAAATTATTCTCCAAAGCTTTCAAAATTGGATTCAATTGAATGAATTCTTGGAAAGAGAAAGTAATAGCTTGTCTCCATTTGTAACTGGGCCAGGCATAAACTATAAGCTTTACTGCTGCTTTCTACACTGCTTAGGAATTCAAAAATATATCTGAATGATGAGCAGCTGAAGAGGTTTTGCCAGTACTGAAACTGTGTTATCTCTGCCTTGAATCATTTTAATGTCTGACTCTGCAGAGATTCAGACAAGGAATCAAAGGGCTGGATTCCTCAGTCTGCTAAATTGAACTGGCTGTTGAATCGCCTGTTTCCCTGTAAATGGAATATAGTGGCTGGATATACCTTTGTGAGATTCATGTGTCTGTTGGTTGCAGTGATTGTCACTGCCTGTCTAGAATTCTTCCAAGTCCCACCAAACCTGGGCTGAGCAGAAAGGGTGTACAAGGAAGCACATGAGGAGGGAAGCCATGGAAAAAGTTCAAGATGAGAGGCTCAACCACACCTCCTGATCAGCTGGTATCTCCTTGTGTTGCTTGAATCTGTGCAGAGCTTCAGTGCAGGCCAGGAGAACCAGAAACGAGGTGGGAACAACCTCCTTCAGCTCCAAAACTTGGTCCTTACCTGCTGTTTAGTCCTGTGTACAGGGGAACAGAGTCAATTCTTTTGCTGCTCTGTTTTGGACAGACTGGTTGTACTGGTGGAATACACAGTGACAGGCACTCGGTGTGTATGGCAGAGTGGAGTCTGGAACTTCTGGAGGGCTCTTAGTTGTAGGGTGTAAACTGATAGTACTAATGCATAACATACAAATAGGTGCAGTCAAGACAATAAAGCAAAGTTCCTGGAAAGTTTTGTGCTACTACTGCCATTGCCTGTGTGATTTGTTACATGGGCTCTGGCAGCAGTTAAAGGATTTCATGTTACCCTAATTCATCCCTTTTTGAACTTTATCCTCTCTTGCTAAGCAGGTCTCTTCTTTGTCCTGGCTTAGAGAAGTAAAAAGTGATTTTCATGTAGCATGATGAGTCACTCCATTGTAATGTCAAAATCTGGGTAGTTATTTGGAAATGGAGCAAAATCATTTATAAAACCTTGCAGAAACTATCTTGACTCAGATGATAAAAAGACATCATTGTAATTAATATAAAAAAGTACCTTCTATTTTAGTACTTTGCCAGTCTGTTTAACTAAAGAATAGAAATACAGCTGTAAGAGAAATAATTTAAAAGAATTCTAACACTATTTAAAGGGCAATTTCATATCAGTCTGGATTAACAAGGCTGCCTCATTTATACATACCACTCAAGAGTCTCTGAGCATAACTATTTAATTAATTGCACTAGATTATAGGAAAGTGTTTGACTTTCTAGGAAGCCACAGCTAAAGTATCAGACATCAAATTTTTTTGCTTCACTCATTCCACTTGGTATTAGTTCCCAATTTAGAGCAGTAGAGAAATGCTCTTTGCAATTAAACCAAACCAAAACCCAAACCTCCTAAAATAAGCAAAGTTAAAATTAATAATAACTTGTGGTAACCTTTGTGATTCTTTTCCTCAGGAGTCTCTATCTCTGTCAGGCTACTCTCAGGCAGCACAACCCTCTGTAGAGCTGTCAAAGCAGAAAGCAGCTGCTCTGATTCCATCAGCCATAGCACATCAGTCAGAGCCAGCCCTGGCTATCTCCAAGTGGTCCTGTCTGTGCTGCTTAGACACATGTGCTTGTGGCTAATCCATTGCCTGGGTGCTGGGGCAGATAGCCAGGCAGCTTGCATGCCTTGCTTACAAAATGTTTATTGCTCTCAGCTTGCTTTCCCACGAGAGTGGTTCAGCTTCTAGTTGCAAGATACCATCCATGGGTGTAGCACACACAGCTCCCCCTCTTCCACTCTCATGGGTCTCCTAGAACTGTACCAGTGTGCTCAAATTGCTCCTTAACTCACTTTCCAAGGTTGAATCCACCCCCATAGTAGTTATTTCTCAAGTAACTATGAGTTACATTTTCTGTTAGTGATACTAGCTAACAGTGGTAGAGCAATAAGTGAATCCTTCAGAAGACAAAAGGACACTTTAGGACTCTTCATCTTGTTTCTCTCTGTGATTCCCTACCATATAACATAATTACTACTGTCTATGAACATATTAGTCTGGAAAGTATGTGAGGAATCATAGAATCATACAGGTTGGAAAAGACCCCTAAGATCATCAAGTAAAACCATAAACCTAATAGTGACAAGTTATTAATTCACTGTAAAATTCCCAATAATAGGTTTGGTCATAAATATTAGTTGCAAATGTTACAACAAAGGCAGTTGCAGAGCCTTCTGTTTCACAGGTTGTGCCAGCATTCAGAAGAAAGCTCAGCTCACCAAACATATGAATGTATGCCACCATAAGGGGAAACTCTTGGCTACACAGAGCTAACATTTGCTATTCTATGATTTGAAAGCACAAGGGGCAGGCTGAATGGCTTCTCTGTACTGCCTTTGCTGACTACAAAAGCATCCTTGGGGGGTTTGTTCCTAACTTCTGTGGAAGTTGGTCACCAAACATGAAAAAGTGGCAAGACTGAAAGTTTGCTGCTACAGCAGTTACCAGGATAAAGAATTGAGTTCTGGATTTCAGAAAAAAAAAAAAAAATCTGACTTGGTTGGAGAATGACTAGAGAACTTATTTTACCCTAAACCCAGTGGGGTAAGTTGGGCTTCTTGTCCAGAGTGTTTGTCAAACTGTTGAAATTTGGTTTAGATGGTCTTCCTTCAGTACACAGATTTATTCTTCATATCAAACATTGTGAAGTCACCCAATCACTTTAATCTTGATTGAAACTTTCTTAATTCCTCCCCAGTATATTTCTATAGATGCTGGTCTATACATCAAATCCATGTGTTTTACATTATTAAAAACAGCTTCACTGCTGAATACATTCTCTTTCAGCTATTAGTGTTATTGGATTATATCAATAGTGGGATTCCTTTATTGTGAGGTGGTTCAAATTATTTTATAGATTATCTATCATCGCTTTCAATGACAGTCAGCTCTTGCTAGTGAAGTGGAACTAGTTGTTTGGGTTTTTTCCCCTTCACGTCTGTACTTTCCAGTCTTTTGTTCAGTGTGTAATATGTGGAAAGTAATGGAGAAGCATTCATCAACCATCCAAATACTGCAGTTGACTCTGGCTTCTCATGTATAGTCCAAGAACAAACAAGAATGTCAGCTGATTTAATATTTGCCAATTTCCCTTGAATTCTATGGGGTAGTTTTAGGATGGATATAATGTCTACAGCTAAGGTCTCATCATTATTGAACTTGTTGCATGGGAGTTGATGGCTTTTAACACCTGGGAATAAAGGCAAAGTTCCCCCTGTCAAGCAAGTTTTGTTATTCAGCTGAGTGGGCATCAGCTGAGCATTGCTGAGCCACACAAGCTCATCTGTCTCATTCCAAATGCAGCACCAGTGCCTGCATCTTGGAGACAGGCCTCCCCTTCTGACACCCTCAGAACAACATTGAAAAGACAACTGGGAAACAAGAACAGTTCCTCAAATACCCAAACTTCTACTGACTTATTCCACCAGTCTTTTTCTGAGCTTTACTCATTCAGAGAGAACAGGAGGCTTGATCCACTCTAGGAGTAGATTGCTTACAAGGTAGAGAAATGTCTTTCTTGGCTCTTTTACCCTCTAGTGGGTTACTAGGTGAGATGTCAGATGGTTGTGGTACAACATTGTGCAAAATAATGAAATTTCAATATTTAATATTGCCTGCAATAAAAGTATATTTGGTTCCTGTCCTTTTCTGAATGTATTCCCGACTCTGATGTTTTCTCTGTCCAAGAGTTTACAAAGAGGGCTGCTACACAGATGGGAGTTAAACCTGTTGACTTCTGCCTCTGTCCAAAATAACACCTATGCAAGCATTTTCCAGTTGGTTTTGTTTTCTTTTCCTATTTTTCTCTTGTTACATCACAACAGTTATTACCCTCCTCAAAGCTGGCAGCATTGTGACGAGTCACCAGGATTGAAACTAACACTGTCTGTTATCTGGTATCAATCCTACTTCTGTCTCTGGCAAGTTAGCTACTTGTTACCAGACAGGTGAAGAGCCACTGTGACATTGTCACATGCTACCTTCAGTCAAGAGACTGGTATTTTTCTTTCCAGAAGAGAGAGGGTGAGCACATGTGGCATTGTCGTGGCCAAACTTCATGTGTCTACCTTTTAAAAATCAGTTATTCTCCTTCCTTTCTCACCTCTGAAAGATTAATGTGCCTCTGAGACAGTGATAATCTTAAGGAGCCTCCAGTGATGAGTGGGGATAAGTAAATTCTGTGCTAACATCACCTTTTCTGACCTTACTCTTCTGGCTCTGAGTAACAGAAGTTCATTTTCAGTGCTACTATAGCTTCAGGGCTATTTTTCCAGAGCTTCTTACATATTTTCTTCCAGGCCAGTGCATGCTTTTCTTAATTCTTGGTAGCAGTAACACTGAGTACAAAAATAGCTTCTCTAAGGCTTGGCACAATATTGCCATGACATGGGGGGTATTGTCTGATGGCAGCTGTTGCACTGGATTAATGATGTACAGTGTAGACCATGGCTCTGCTGGTCAGTTTGGTTTCACATAGTGGTTTTGTAGAGGTGATCAATAAAGTTTCACTAATGGCAGCAGGAGAGCTCTCTTAGGGAGTGTTTGTGAATCATGTGTGCACAAGTAATCTGCCTACCCACCCCCACTGAATCAGAGGCAGTTATGCCAGTGCCCCAGAGTAACTGGAAATGCTTCAATTATTCAGGTGCAATCCAGCCATCTTCTAAAAGGCTCATTGAAATTTAAGTGACAGCATAAATTAGCCCAGAATTTCCACCATTATGTCAATTCTATAGACTAGTATCTAGTTTTGAGTGGAAGACATGCATTTAACATGGGGAAATGGGAAACTTTTCCATGGTCTGAGGAATTAGTTTAACAGGAAACATTCCCAGCCTGGTTCCAACCTCTCTGAGGTAGCCTCCAACCCCTCTGGCTACCTGTGGCTAAACTACTCTCAGGGTGCTCCAGTCAGCTCCAAACACTTGTACTTCATCTTACTGTCACTATCTGAAATATTTAAACTTAATCTCAAATACTGACATGTTGTTTAACTCAAGTAGCTAAACCTAAGAATTCCTTCTGAAAAAAAAAACAAACCAAAAAGAACACTTGGATAGGAATGGAATTGTTTGGTTTCAAAGCTCAATAATGCTGTCCAAAGGTTTCCTTGCTTCAATGCAGTTACCAGCATGTAACACAGTGAGGTTTGATTCAAGAATCAATGCCTACCAGTAGCCATTAGATAAAACATTTCATTGAAGACATGACTCAAAAATCTCAGTAGATACTACGTGATGAAAAAAGACTGTGGCCAGCCCAGGTTCACAACAGCAGGAGCTTCCACCACCACCTCTCTTGAGCCCTCTGAAAGGCAAGGAGGAGAACTGCACTGACAGCCATGATGCTGGTAAGTGCTCACTGGCTGTTTCTGGTGTCCCAAGAGGACAGGAGCAAAAAGGAATAAGGATCATGGCCCCTCTTTTGTCCTGATGACTTGCTATATATTATCCAGGCACAAGATGTCTCTGTGGGCTCTCCAGAAATTCTAGATTTGAAAAAAAGAGACAAATCTGTAGCTCAAGCTGTGTAGGAAGCCTGTCAGCTTGTGTTTATGGTTTTGTTTGTTTAACAAATGCTTTCTGTGTTAAACAGGCTGATACATTATATTTTATAACATCCTTGCTGCCCCAGTCCATGGCAATAGGAGAGACACACATGAAGTGGGTGTAGTAAAGGACATGCATGTGGCATAGGCTGTGATTGCAGGGAGCTTAAGAAGGTGGTCCTCAGAGTTTAGGTAACACAGTTAGGTTATGAAGTGGTTCATCCTCTACCTTTTATACTGAGAAAGACACACAATTTGCCTAACACTAAGTGTTTAGGACCTTAATAAAGACCATGCCTATTGTAGCTGAGTTAATGACTGAAGAAAATGTGAATTTTGAAGTTTCCTAGAGTCTGAATGCTTGATTTGGCACAAAAAAAAAAAAATCTGTATTTTGCGTTCTTTAGAAATATATTTGTTTGAAATAATAAATCAGACTTCTTTTTAATCTTAACGAAATTGTTCTAATCATGTGTCACACCAGAGTATTTACTATGTTCCCAGGAAAGATTGTAAAATAGTAACATGTGAAGGGGTGTTTGACCTCTTTGATCTCAGATAACTGCCTTTGCTTTCTAGGTCTGATGATGGTCCCTTTGGTCTTCCTGGTTATTGAAACCCCCCCCTGGTTAACTACCACTGTGTTCAGCCCTGCTCAGTGGAGCAAGTCCTAGTGTCACTCTGGGTGCAGAGTGCCTGGCTAGGTCACTGACTCTTCTTTCAGCCAACTTCCAACTCAAAGCCTCTGGCCTGCCAGAAATGGTGACAGACATACCCATAGGTGTTACCCATAGTGACACCCTCATCCTTTCAGCAGAAATGGAGGAAGCCCAGCCACTCTCCCTATAAACACCATTACATCTCTTACAACAGGCAGTACCTCTGCAAAGACTCTCCCTTAATTCCTTGAGTTATAATGTTACATTTGATTGACAAATAGGGTTTTCTAGTTGCTTAAAAATCCACCAAGGGTGGAGAAAAGGCAGCTTCATGTGAAGCTTATTCATGCTGATTGCAAGTTCTCTTGTAAGGTAATGGTTTTAGAGCATAGCATTAAATTTTTATGCAGTAGGCAAACTATAACAATGATTACATGGAGTAATTGTGTTAGACTGTGCTGCAAAAATAATCTCCTTATGAACAATGCATGTGATTACTAAAAGATGAATATTTCTAATTCAGTTGTCCATTGCTGTCCTGATGCTGCTTATTTAGCCTTGCTTTATTGGCAGTACACTTTTTTTTTTTGTAATCATATTGTTAGTAAATCTGCAAACAGTAGTTGGACTCCTATGCTGGGACTGTGACAGTTCTCTTTCAAATGCCTTTCACAGGTGGAATCAGTAGATGTGCAATACCATACTGATATAAATTGCTCCCTCTGGGCCTGAACAATGTAAATAACATACAGCAAAAATGACCCCATGGTTAATCCTTTATCTTTGCTGGGGATTCAACCTAATACTTTTGAAATTAAGTGATTCCCTCTGATTGACTTCACTGATCTCACATCCTTAGTCTTGTTTTGAAACCTTCTTGTTAATTGTAAGCTTGGTAACATTTCCACTGGAGGTACTGGGGGGTAGGACTTGTGACAAAACAGCAAAAATCCTGTGGTAAAGCTGTGGCAGGTGCAGCCCCCGAGACACAGTACAGACAAACCAGACAGGGTGTGGTGGAGCAATTTGGGCATCTTGGCCATTAAACTGCACCTCCCAGTGCTTATCTGGTGCCCCAGGGTCTGGAGCATTTAGTAAACAGAAGTAACCTTCAAAATGTAAAATACACACATTGCATTGTTAGACTGTATAGGGAATGCAAGATTTTCTTCACTACCACACAGAGGAAAAAAAGTTAGATATTTGACATGTTGATTAAGTAGATGGGTGAAAAGGGGGGATACATTTATTAAACAGTTGAGACTTAGGGTGGGAGTGTTTGGAATCTAAACAAACTAACATGGAAATGGGTTGAAAAATTCCCAAATTTGAGAGGAGACAACAGCTAACATGGCACCAGTATCTACTGGTATTCAACCAGGGATCTCTGCCAAGCAGAGAGGTCCCAGTAATTGGGGGGAAAATACCACCAGGAAACCTTAAATGACAGTGGCCAAACTTCTCCCTTCTGCTGATGTCCCAGAGACTTACTGCCACATCTGTTAGGCTCTTGTAGCACTGTATAATAGGTTGGAAACTGATTTACTCGCTTGTAAATTAAGAAATGCAGTGTTTTACTATTCATCAATAGAGCTGAGAGTAGTAAACCTTTCAAACATTCCCATTCTATTTCCTGATTTAATGAGATGGGAAGTTTCTTATTTGAACTTTGCAGAGAGAGGAGGCTTTGCACAGCACTCAGCATGCATTCTGACACACCCAGACCTGCATTTGCATGGATTGCTAAGGTTTTATAGCAGACATGGGATGGTTTAGAGGCAGTTAAGAATAGAGGATGAGCTCAGGTGTAACATCCTCTAGAAGCTCAGCTTCAAGAGGGTACATCTGTCATGGCTTTAAGAATGACCACATCCTATTTTGGAGCCCAAAGTGTGTTCTTATGTCATCTGGGAATATCTTGTGTGAAATAGCTGTCTTGTGTTTTCCTTTGGTCAAGTAGTACTAACAATTAATTCTGCGTGGCATTAATAGACAGGACAAGTGTTTCATCACTCAGAAGCAATTAGCATGGAAGTAAATACCAGCTGTAATGTGTCCTGACATTGCTGGAGATCACACATGACTGCAATGGTATCTCCTCCTAGGACTGAGCCCTTACAAGTGTGTTGCATCGTGCCAGGGTAGAGTCAGGAGGGGAATTAGCTGGGCTCCCCAGGTTCTTTCCAATGATGCAAGGTCCCTTCCAGCCCTTATCTACAGCAATGGCAATAATGCTTGTTGGAAAATCAGGGTGTTTGGCAAAAAGACTCATCAAGACCGTGCCACAGAAGTAACTGTGAAACAGGCAAAGTGCAAAATTAGGTCGAAAAATAAATGGGATCAAGGCAAATTCCTTTTTTTTTTTTTTTTTTTTTCCTTTGGTCAAGACCAGTAAATGTCTAAAAATACACACATGTGCATTTAATCACATCAGGACTTGGGTCCTTTTACAAGGAAGCTAATCCACTGATAGTCTGATACATCAGCAGAGCTGAAAGTGTATTTTCAATTATGCTGTGAATGTGTTATCTGATATACATCATCCATAGGCTGATCACCTCAGAATAATTTATTTCTTTAGTTATTAAAACTATAAATTAAAACCAGAAAAACAATTTTGGTCATACCCGATTATTCTCTTTGTCATTGGGGAAATATTACTCTGACATTTTTCTGTGCAGGAATCCTGGGGCTTCTATTCTCCCTTTTTCTCTTGGCATTTTTCTTGATCAGCTCTATGCCATTTGGAAATTGTTTTAACTTCTAGATCTACAGTCTGCAAAGAATAATGACTTTTCAAGTAAAAAAAAAGAAAACTAAAATCTGAACTGGAAAGTGGAAAAAGCTGCAGACAAAGTTGACAACTGTCTCACCCCACCACACCTTTGCACCTTTTGCTTCTGTTTCTTGCTGAGTCTTCAGCACTTCAAGGGCAAATCTGAATGCTGAACTTCTGTTGTAATGTTCATTTGCTCTGAATGCCTTTATTTCACTGAACTCAAGGCTGCTCTTTATTGCTTTTTAATAACACATTTAATTTATTCTTTATACAGAATCAAAATATCTCTGTTTTCAGTAAAATAAAATACTATCTTTCCTTTTCCTTCTCCTCCAAAAAACACCTGCAAAAAACCCACCGATAAAAAACCAGTTTGCACAGTATTCTGATTCTGGAACAGCTGTATGACACTGCCTTGTGAAAATGTGTTTCAATATTTAGCACCTAAACCTGACAGTTCTGATTAAAATCAGTTTCACTCTATTTGATTGATATATGGCAAATACAGCACCCTATAGGATATTCACTCTCCTTCAAGCCCACTGAAGGAGGGTTTTCTTACAGGCATTCTCAAGATCCAAGGTATATTTAGCCTTGAATTAAAACAAAATAGTTTTTATAAATATATATAGTCAAATTATGACAAATGTGGTGTGCTAATTCATTTTGGCAGCTTTAAAAATGTTTAAAACATTTAAACAAAATGGCAAAATATTATCTATGTTTATTATAAATGCATTATCATTGTGATGGATAGAAAATCTATTGGAGTTTTCATCCAAATAACAGACTTATTTCTTCACCAGCATGGCTCTGAGCTCTTCATAAACACCAAGGCTCAGGCTAAAAGTGGAGCCTGCAGAAGCCAAGTTATGTTGAACAACTTAGAGACTGGAATGACTCCTGCATATCCCCGAATCATCCTTTCTAGAGATCATCTCCTTATGAAAAAAACCAAATTAACACCTGTACATCTTCACCTCTTCCCTCTTAAAACTCCAAGGTTCAGGTTGAAAGCAAAATTTGCCTGATGAAACTTTTGTTAATCAGTTCAAATGACTCTTAGTGAATTAAATCACAAGGAAATGCTTGGAGCTGCTCAGTCTGGGATTTGATTTAGCAGCATCATTAATTTGTTGTGTACTGCTCGTGTTCCTAAGTATTCTGGTTTTACATCTTCCTGAAGCAAGTGTTCAGGTCAGTGAACATGATGCTCAGGGGTGACAGGTATATCCTAAGCCTGAGATTTCTCTCTCTGCCTGGTTACAGATATTAATTCACTGGGCTTTACTGCATACAAGCATAATTTCACAGTAGCTTTGGTGTTTTGTTGCTTTTTCTCTTTGTGGCTGAAGATCAGAGGCAGTCCCTCTCTGCATAACAGAAAGAGCAGCTTATTTCAGTCACTGTAGTTCTTTCAGATTATAGAACTTGCCTCAACGAGATGATTTTATACAACACATAGGCAGGGATAGAGGAGGACCCTTAAGGCAAATATGAAACAAGATGCTACGTAAATGTTTTACTTTCCCTTAACTATTGTGCTGAAGATACATTTTAAGCTAATTTTTTTTTTTTTTAATTCAAAACTTCTGCTTTAGTTCCCAAGGCAGCTCAAACCAGGAATGGTAATTTGGAGGTTCTTCTAAGAACCCTTTCATATGAAAGCAGTGAGCAGTTTTAGATTTTTTCATTTGTGATTTGGTGACCTCTTAATGAAAGCTGTCAATTATAGAGCTCATCTTGTACCACAAACCAAATCCTTAAGCTTTTCCATTAATACACACTGAAGCATAACTTTAAGGCTCTTTATTACTAGTCATTGTAGGCCCTGCCACACATCACTAATCTCTGCTGCCTGAAAGATGCTGTGACTAGCAAGTGTCTATACATCAGAGTAATTTTAAATTTTGCTTTCATAATGAATGGAAATTGGATCAATCTCTTCTGGGACTTACTCCAAGATTAGACATTAAAGCGGGGTTTTTACACACACAAGCTACACACACTCCTGCAGTAGCAGAGCTTCAGTTAATATTCCTAACAGCTACATTTTCTCCTCAAAAACTAGCTCGTTAGCTTGTAAAAAATATAGGCTTCAGGTGCTTGATACCAAATAAAGCCTTTAAAAAATTATGTTTAACAGCTAGGGATTTTAGGAGCCTGCCAGGAAATGGCTATTTCACATACAGCTTTTCTGAGGCATTCTGGGCAAGTTCAGAATTCTAAGTCTGGATTTAAGAAATTTCAAGGTTGTTCCTAGGATGAAAAGATGAGAATGTGCTGCTTCGAGGACCAAAGTCCTCTACTGCAAGTCAGAAAATGCCATGAGCTATGACTGTCTCTAGACAGAGATATAATTATACCACAGAACTTTCTGAGTGTTTTTTTTTTTAAGGAAGTGAAGAAAACCAGGAAATAAAGGACAAGTATTGCAAAAATTTAACCCACACTTAGTTCAGCATCTTAGGAAAGTATTCTCTCTGCAGATTAATTTGCTGAGGTTGAGTAAAGGAAAGCAAAGCTTCAACTCCTTGGTGGGGTGCAGGTGAGATAGAGGTGTTGTAATAAAATATGAGCAGTAGGAACATAGGATTTTCTGAAGATTTTAGGGATTAAAGGGAAATAACCATTTCCATAAACTAGTTATTTAATGGAATCCATATATATATATATATTTCATGCTTCTAGTACTTTTGCTTTTCTGAAAAATACACTCAGGTTTTTTAGCTCTAGTTCAGAGCTCAGGCTCTATCTTGTCTCTCCTTTTGCTGGAATGGAACTATTACTGACTCAGCAATGTTGTTCTGTGTGCACTGTAGCCCTCCATGGTTGCTTTCAGCCTTTTTTGGTTGAGAGAATCCCAGCATTGTTCTGAATGGGGAAAAGAAACAGTTGTGTAAAGCCAGGGCCTCTGCAGGTGTCAGTGTCCTGGGATGCCCCATTTCTAGATGTCAACTCCAGCTTTTAAGCAGTGTCTCTAACCAACTTGATCTCAAACTGTTTCTTTCAGCAAGGCAGGGGGACAAGGGGGTGGACTGCAACAGAAAAAAAGGTCAATGTGGCACACTGCAAAACCTAGAGATGTCCCATTCTAAGAGAAGAGGTTGGTGGCAACTGCTTCCCAGACAAGCTTTGCTGCAGAGCTCCTGGCTATAGCCTTTCTTTTATTCCCACAAATACTACCACTTGCTGAACCTTGAAAAACTGAAATAAAATAGAAGAAATGTTTATGAATAATGCACTCAGTGGCAGGAAGGAATGTTCTGTATCTCACATTTCCCCAGCCATGCTGCTCTGATACCTTATCAGTCATTGCTGGAAGTTTTAATCACGCAGATCCAAAGGACTAGCTACGTTCCTTTGCACCTCGTTGCTCACAAGGGCAGAGCTCCCTTCATCAAGGCTTTTGCAGCAAATATCCTAGATTAATGAAAAGGTGAAAGAGCTCTGGTCTGTTACTTATCCCTGAATGATATTTATTAGCAAAAAAAACCAGTTTATGCCGGGATTCCTTCATGGGTCTGTGATTGCCATAGCTGGGGCAAGTGGTAATTAAAAAGCTGCGATATGTCCTCTCACCTCAAAACTGGGCTTTAAAATGATGACAAGATAATGAATGGTGAAGTCTAATATCCATATTAATTTCTCTGGATGGCCACATGTGGCTGTGTGTTGTGTAGGTGGTTGGGAAGTTCAGGGTATTTGACAGCTAAGACGCATTGCTGCTGGCAGAGCCCATCTGTCTGATTAGCCTGGGTGAGGAGATGGGAGTGTTGGTTTGCCCACCAGCCCAAAGCATTGGGCTTGACTGTTCACATCAATCTCAACCAGACTTCCTAATGAGCTGTTGCCACACGTGCATCCAGAGCTAATTTTGATCAAGGAAGATGGTAAAGCAGCTCATAAATTTAAAGAGTTGGCAGAACCCCGTGGGTTAGTTATTCGTCAAGTTTTATATGTAGGTAAACTGAGGCAGACACAGGTTCAAGTTGTCCAAAGTAAGTAGCTAATTTAGGGAAGCATAAATCTGCTACCTTCAGCTAAATGTCCAACCCAAAGATATCTGTGGTGTCATATAGGAATATTTTGCCAATAAGACAAGAGTCTGGTGAATAATTGCATAGGATGCTGCGCATTTGGAAGTCTGGAGAGGATCTGTGAGGGTCATTTCATTCTGTGAATTTTTTGAACATTCAAACAACTGTCAGTTGTGTTTTTGTGGTCCTTAATTCTGTGACCTAGAGCTGCAAAATACATCATAACTCCTTTTACTATCCCCTCCATTTAGTAGCCTATTTGGGAAAAAAAAAATCAAAAGTCATTTCTAATGAAAAATGTACTTGCACAATGACAAGGACTGCTGGTTTATGTTAATTCAACTGATCAGGCCATTAATGTCTCTACTGCTCAATTTGATATAGTTACTTTACTATGAGACAACATAATTTCTGTGCTCAGAACACATTAGACATTAATTAGTACTGGCACAGAACAGTAGCACCTTGAGTAAAAGCAATACTAAATTGCTTCTTTTCTGACATAGAAAATCAATGCATTCTCTATTCAAACTTGAATTTTGCTTCATTATGCTTCTAAATAGATACACAGAATTCTATTTAGGATTTTTAATAGAGCTAGCACATGAAAAATTAAGATACAGCCAGGACTGGGTCTTTTACCCAGATAACAAAGAAAATGTATCATTGTACTTACGGAATATTCACATGTTAAGTTCATGTACTTCTCACTCTTGGGTAGACTGATGTTGATAGACTGGTACAAAACAGTTCATGAACTGGATTCCCAGCTGCTGGTCTAAATGAGGATTGGGAGGTGGAGAGGAGCCATGGTTACCTACCTGCTCATTTCCACATGCCCCAGTTACAGCAGGTTTAAAATTGTTGCTCCCACTCTGAGCCCCGAGTGTCAGGGAAAGACTGATGCGAGTGCCTTCTGGATGTGCCCTGCCTGCTCCTGGCCGAACTTTCTGAAAAAATGCTAGTCAGTGTGGACTGAAAGTTTTTAGTACAAGATTGCTGTTTGCCAGTAAGAAAATCCAGGGTTTAATAAGGCTTTTTTTGATGTTTGAATAGTCCAGTTGTAGAAATGAAGTTTAATGGACCAAATTAATCTGCAGCACTAACTTGCCTACTTGGATGTAGCAGGTTGGTTACACCTGCCCAAGTGAGTGATCTAGTCACATTATTCTTTCCCTGAAAATCAAACACCTTCAGCAGAATGGAGCCCTCCCCTCTCGCTACATGAATCTCAATTATATCCTAATGTAGCCTGAAGCTAATATATCAACAAAGACAACTCTGTTAGACACTTGGTGTTGCTTTAATCCTCACCCGTTTGCCAAGGTCGCTGTCCTTGTTCACCTTGCTCTTTCCAGGAGCCACCCTCACAGTTGTTTTACTGCCTCATCAACAACCTGCTTATTATTTTGTATTTTCTGAATACTCTTCTCAGTCTGAGCTGATTTCTGATTTACTTTCAACTTCAATTGAAGGGCATTCCACTGCTATGTATTTCAATCAATCCTTGCTGGAGTGCAGCTGCTTTCCAGTGTTCAGGTATCAAATTGATTCCTGTTCCTTCCCCCAAATAAACTTACATTATTGGAGAGAGATACCTATGAATACTAGAAATTTGAATATTCAAGATAGCCTTCTAATCTGTAATGGCCTCATTTTGCTTTTTTCAAAACGTGCATAATTTTTCCTTTTGCTTTATTTTCTGAGGTGGCAAATTGTCAAGAGAGCAAGGGGAAATATGCATCCAGAAAAACGGTCTTTGAATAAAAAACAAACTCTGCAATCAAAATTGATTAGTAAAAAAGTTCTTAGCTTTCTGAAATCTCACCATTTTTGAAACTTAAAAAGCCTTAATATGCTTCTTTTAGCTGTCAGTCAGCAGACAAGCAGATCCCAAGGAAAAAAGCCACGTATAGTGTAGTCTTTTTGACCACAAACTACAGTGCCAGCTCCTGCTCATCAAGCAAATTGCTTCATAAGGAGGCAAGAAGAAACTGTTAAACCTATCAGACTCTTTGTGGCAACATGGCTTTTTTACCTTCCTATCTGAAACTCATAGCAATTAAGGAATAGCTCTTTGAAACAGTAATGAGGATGTTTGTAAGTGCTTGGATGGAAAGTGGGTGGAATTTGGGATTTTGACATACTTACTCCCAGATTAGTGCAGAAACTTTCTAAGGAAACAGATTTGTCAGCAAATCTTCAGCTGCAGCAGATGTTTGCATTGAAACAGTTCAGGTTTGATGAACTTCTTGCAGATCAGAGGTAGGGTATTCTCAGGGTTTGTGTTTCTGGCAGGCTGCAGACACCTCCCACGGGGACCAAACCACAATGTTTGTTGTTATTGTGCTGCATGTGTTTGGTGTGCTTACAAAGCACATCTGTTCAAATGCTGCCCAGGTGTCTGTGAAGCTGGGGATTCTGCCCTGTTAATGCCTCCCCGGGCTGTAAGGGTGCATCTTAGCTGGAGAGTGAGTCCCTTGGAAAAGGAATTGTATCATCACAAACGAATGCTATGAGTTCAGGCTACCTTAAGGCTCTACCAATAATCTAAGTATTTATATTCCTTGAGTAGCAGTGCTTAATCCTGCAAGTGTAACAGTCAGTAGAACTGCAATTTGTAAGGAATATACTCCTTCCAGTTGAGGGAACAGCCATGCTTTTAGTCCATGTCTGTGTAAAAGATTAATTCACAGTAACAGAGTGTTAACTGATGCTTCTGGAAAGTTTTTCTGAGTTTTAATCTAATTGAAAATACAGTATTAAGTACTTTTCGTTCATCATTACAGATTTTCCTTTAGGGCCTATGGATCTTTGTAGGACAAGAACAGGATTTAGTTTTAAGTAACTGACTGAGACATGATGAAAGCAAGAAGCAGAGGCTGAGACCTTAATTAAAACAGAGTTACATTTCAGAGAGTTATTAAAGAAGAAGGAGGTGCTAGGGGCTAGAAAGTAGCTATAAATGTTTTTCAAAGCCCATTTGTACAGTGAAACAGCCAAAACAACAGCCCTATTATTCACCTTTGCCATGTTAGTATTTGTGAATAGCAGACTTCAAACAGGCTCAGAGCTAGGAGCTCCGTGTCCAAGGGTGATGGGCACATCAAGGAGTAGGGATGAAGGAGTAGATTTTAGCAGCTTGAAGCACTGAAGCTCCTCTGAAGTTTGCTAATGCTTTTTGACCTTGCTGGAATTCATTTTGCTTCATGATCCTCTTGATTTCAGTGTAAGGTCTGGCAGCTTCTCTGCCCAACCATCGCTGTGAGGAGCTTTTAATTTTTTTGTAGCTCCCTGTTAGAATTCACTTGTGCTTGGTGTGCATGCCAGGCACCACCATGGCATCCTGGGAGATGATAAGAAAACAGTCTGGTTCCTTAGAGATGAAGCAAGTGCAAATTGAAACCAAGCAATGTAGGTTCTTTTTGTCCAGAACTGGACAAAAGCTCAGCTTTTGATCCTGGTTTACAAAAAAAAACCCTGTAGACACTAAGGTATTTTTTTTTTATCCACACATGTTGTATTGGGGTATACTTCCTTCTATAACGATCATATTTATCCTTCCAATCTAATTTATAGTAATCTTTATTGTTGAAATCAAGAAATAAATCTTTCATTGGCAAGTAAGTATTACAGCAGACAGTGTCTGGGAGTTGACAGCAAGGGTATGTGTCCTGTGCACCTGTCTCCCTGTCATGCTTTCACTCAGAGGTCCCTGTGTCAGCAGCTTCTAGGAGACAGTCTAAAATCATCTCAGGCATGCCCACCAAACACTGGATACATCAGCTACTTGCAGGCTCCTGGTAGAAGACAATCGGCAGCAAGTTGTTACCCCTTGTCAGTAAGATCCTCGCTATCCAAAAGCAGAAGTTACCTTAAAATCTTCAGGCCTCTTCTGTTTATTCCTCTGAAGGATGGCTTTCCACAAAGCTCGGGATATTCTCCTTAGAAATCAAGCACTGATATGCTGTGTGATTAAGAGAAGGTGTTGGTTTCTTACTCTGGGGAATCTGCTGAGCTATTGCCTATTTACCCTGCAGCTCTCTTGAGGGGATCTAAATTAAATATGATAAGAATTGATGAACTATACTGAAAACCCCTCAAGGCTATCAGATACTCATTTACCAGAGCAGAGAGAATCACTGTCTGTATTCTACTTGTGTTTTATCATACAAATGATGTTTTAGAGACAGCTTTGTGGATGCCATCCTATTTGCAAAGTTGGTTTGGGTTGTTTTTTCTCATTAGATCACATCATTTTTGGAAATTACTAAGAACATATTTTTCTCACAGTCCTATAGAGCTTTTTCTATCTGCTGGTAGTTCCTAATAGGGGGTTAATTAATATTTATAATATGTGTGTATGCATATGTAATGTATAAAAATGAGGTATATAGAGGATTAAATTTCCTATGTACATTGTTGACTTTCATTTAGATTTTTACACATCTTGTTCTCAAGCAGGTGGTGGTAGTTTGAGGTTTGAGTTGTTTGTTGCTTTGGGTTTTTTAAACATTTCCTCATTATTTATGAAGGCTTTGAAATATATTTTCACACTTTCAGATTCAAAATACCCAGAATCTGTTGATCAATGGAAGTCTCTCCAGCTTAATAGTTGTCTACCCAAGCAACATATAAAAAGACAATAAATAAGAATAGAAGATAATAAAGCCTCCAACTTCCTTGTGAGATTAGAACAAGCCACTTAAAGCTTGCTGCTGACAGCCTCTTGCTTCATCACAGAGTTCAGAGTACCAGCTGGTCAGGCAGCAACCTATTTCTCAAAAGAAAGGTGTTTTTGCCCAGTGGCACACTCGTGTACACAAAAGCTTGCCTGCCACTGAGCACTGGCACATACTGTGGTGGAACAATGTGTTGCCACACCAGAGGCAGATACCTGCAGCACGTGGCTTTAACTAATAGGATAGGATGCCTGATAGGAAGTTTAGCTGTGAAACTCTCTGGATCTGCAGTCAACCAGAAAAATTATTCTCTTTACCTGACTAGCTCAAGAAACATAGTTTTTTGTTAGTAAAAATCATGTATCCTGCAAATCTGTTGGGAGGTGTAGTGTAGAAACTTTTTGTTCTAAGCATGTAGCTGTAGTAGCTTCTTAAATGCTTTAAGGTGCCTGGAAATTCCTGCTGCCTTGGCAAAAGCTGTTAATAAAGTAGTTGCAGGACTGAATAATTGAGTATGCTAAAAGTTAGTATACTCTCACTCAAGACTAATAGAGGCACTATAGTTCTTTAAACATCTGAATTCAACTATAGTTAAAAATTCTACTCTAAGGTCCTCAGAATAATTTGGAGAAAATTAAATTCTTTCTAGACGTAGTCAATGCAATTACATTCAACTAGATGCCATATTATAGCATAACATTTATCATCATTTAAGCACTGCAAAGTACTTAAGAACTCAAACTTATCTTTATTTCCATGTTGGCAGTTTGGTGGTCAGGCTGACTTTGCATTCCCTATTCTGTTCAGCAGTAGAAATAAATGTGAAGTTGAAGCAGAATTTGAAGCACTCACCCACGTGGGAGCAAAGAACAGATAGGACTTGGCTGATGGATTTTTTTGTTTTATTTTGTTTGCAAATCTCATTTATATCACATCCTTTTTTTTTTCCCATGTGGATACTCCTGTTCATAACAGAATATGGGTTAATACAAAGCCTCCTTTCCTTTTCACTACTTACTACTTCTCTATATGCTTCACTTTTCACTAGGATGTGACTGTCATTTTTTACTTGTTCAATCTAATGGGCACTGGCTGTGCACACCTCTGCTGCTGCCCAGAACTCTACCAAGGCTTTGCTCAGCTCTGCAGTGCTTGCCTGTGCCTCCCCTTCCATCCAGGTGGACAATTTCTGGTGTTTGCAGACTGGGTTAGTGACCCAGAAAAGAGTTTGCATTCTAAGATACAATAGTCTAGCTGGTCTACTAAGTTCACATAAAGGAACAGTTCCTTGCTCTGAAGATGACACACGTCCGAAGTGAGAAGCTCCCCTACCCCTAATGGGCACGTGTGCTTTTGTCATCTGTTTTTGAGTTGCAAGGTGCTTACAGATGTTAAAGGAACCTTTCAAAGGCACCTTGGGGAAAAAATTGCCTCGCTTCAGAGAAGTATTTTTGTGAACATTTGTCCCTTTTCTAAAACACAATTCCATAATGTTTAGAACAACTGGAAATATGTGGGATGTGACTTTCAAAACAAAATATTTGATCCTCAGTTTGAAACAGGAGAGCGTCTGTTGTGAAACATCCAGACCTTCTGTCCTTCCTGTGCTTCTGAAAGTTCCCCTGTCAGTTACAGAAATCATGAGTGTGCTGTCACCAAACAATTAAAATGAAGAGGAAACCATTCATAGATTCAGTGTTTCTTCTCATTTTAACCCATGAATGCTGATGGTGACTTATGCCTTTCCCTCCTTATAATAGCCATAATAAGGATTTATTATAACTTGTAGTTTTTATTTTCCAACTGTAATTGCAGAACATGGTTGCTCAGAATTACTGACTGTTGTATTTTAAATCAAACTATGGATTTTTTCTACCTATTAATCCAATAAAGAGAAAGAAAAAGCATTTCATGCCACAGCTAATACTTGCTTGTTAACACGTTATTAGTATAAAGCTTTCAATTTTTCATTCAGTAGATAATGCAAAATGAGGTGGAAGCAAATTCAGCTGCTGGTCAAAGAAGATTATGCAAAGTCTTCTATAGAAATGGAATAGTCTAAATGAAAAATTTCCCAGGCCACCTAAGATTGTAGTTATTTTGCAATAAATGTAGGACACTGGAAATTTGTGTTCTGTAGATCCACACTTATAATCCTAGTTAGATTGCATAGGAATATGTTACTGGAATGATCAAAAAGTTACTACTGTCTAACTACTGTCTTTCCCTCTTACTACTAACTTTCAGATAAAAATTTGGAGGATGTGAACATCTCTGTCTTTTCCCAGGCTAGTTTTTCATTACATTCTTGCTATTAAGCTGCTTTAAAATTCTGATTTCTTCATCTCCATACACCTTGAAAATGCATTAGCTTTTTCAGTATTACTCCTGTTGCATTGATGTCAAGGGATATAAGAGCTTCATTTAGTTTGCCCTTTTCATTCATTTTCTCATGTGAGCTAAGTAAAAAATGTTAAGACTCTTTCCATTACTTTAAAAAAAAAGCTTTTTAAGTGATTAACATGCAGAACAACATAAGCTTTAATGTGTATCCTTATGCTAAAGGAGAAGACACTTATTAGTTATTTTAACTTTTTTCTTGAGGATTGCTGCTGCAGTGTAAGAGCTCGAGTGTAGGACTGTGTAGGCAAGAGCCAGAGCTGGTTAACACACAGCAGTTGTACCACAGAACTCTTTTACCTTCATGGCTGGTTAGATTCAGTCAGTGAGAAGGTCTCCTCCATCCCAAGCCCTTATGGCAGGGTTGGAAGGAAAAGACAAGTTGTGGCTGTGTATGGAGAGTGACATGAACAGTCAAGCAGAGAAATGCTTCTGACTAGGGGTTGGTGATGGTGCAGTAGGAACAGGGATGGACAGCACATGGATATCAGCCCCTATCAGGGTTTTAAAGAGTCTGAAACCTTGTGTCTGATGTTCTGGAGATCTGGGGCTATTATGCATCAGTGTAGATCTAGGTCAACAACAATTAGAAACTCCAGGGATTTTAGGACAGCAGAGAATGTTCTCTGAAGTATTGTAAATACACTTCCAAAACTGTTCTTAAATATGGGAATAAGCCTTTTCTCATTATAGAAACAGGAGATCTAGAACAGTGACCTCTTCTACTTTTTTTTTTCTGGCAGAAGGTTGCAGATTGGATGGTATGAGAGTGCTTTGCTGTGATTCACTGAAGCGCATGCATCTCTGCTCACTTCAGCTGCAGTGTGTCCTCTGTCCAGGGAGGGTGGGGTGGCTTTTATCTCTAGGCCATCAAATTCCCTTCAGTGGAAGGTTTTCTGCTGACATCTGGACCCAGAGCCGATGCCAGGCTGCAGTGGATGTTGCCCAGTAAGTAAAATTTAGCCCTGGCAATGATGTGAGGAAGATTCAGTCTGGTAAAACTCCTGATGCATGTTGTAAACGGTCTCCCTGTGACAGTGGTTTCCTAACCGGCTGCATCTGGTTTCTCCCTTAGATTCTGTGGTTGTAGATTTCTCACATTACTGTTCCTTGTTAAAGACTGTGCCCTGAGGGTATTAAGGTCTTGTTTAACCGAAGAGCTAAAATAGAATGCTCCAAATTCCCCTCTCCATTGTACCTAATTAAGAAATCTCATTAACCCTCTCTGTGGATAGATTGAGAAGATGTCTCCTTTCTGCAGGCTGCTAATGGGTTTTCTGGTAGAACAGCTGACCCCTGGTATTAGGTGCTGTGTTCAATGTACTCTGCCTGCTTATGGCAGTGACCTTGCCTTATTTTTTAGTCCATTCTTTCTGAGAAACTTCTCTGAGCTAAACCTAATTCTTAAGGGTATTTCTCTCTTTCTCACCCTACTTCTGGAGCACTGCCAGTTCAAAAGCTGGGAAACCAGTTGCCTAATCATGGAAATTTCTGGGACTCAAAGGGCCAAGGATCTGCTGGGTGATGGTGATGATGGGGAGATAAAGTTCTGCATCAGTTCCCTCAGTTGACTATGCAGAGATAACTGGTCAAATTCAACACAATGCTGGTCATAATTTTTTCTGCACCATAGAAATTTTTTTAAGGGCATAATGCAACAAGATGGTTGGTACTACTCTGATGACCTGTCTATATTTAGAAAGGTATCCACTGTTTCATTTGTCAGGAGAGCGATGATCTGATAGTTTCCTACATTCAACTCTGCTATCTGGGGGCTGCTGAGGAAAATCTGGACAGTGATGAGGTGATAAAGGGTATGATGCTGAGCATGGTGCAGGAACATTCCCAGCTTCTGCAGGGAGCCAGCTCCAGCCCAGCAGGGTTGATCAGTTCCCACTCAGCGCTAGCCTGCCAGCTTCATCTGACTTCAGCAGTCCTGCTGGGATGTCTTCCCCCAGGGGCCCTAGTGCTGAGGCACGAGGGTGGATGCAGGGCCAGGCACTCTGAGTTTGGCAGTGTGTCTGTGCCAAAAAGCCTTAGAGAGCACCAGGTGCTTGGGAGCAGGTGCAGAGGCAGAGGCTGCATGTGGATTCTCCTTCAGCTTGGCATAGTGGAAGCCAAAAGCCCAGCTGGGCTTGTGCTTACCCTGTGGTGTAGGAAGAGCAGCTGTAGGGCTTTGCTGCAGGAACCAGA
Source organism: Corythornis vintsioides (assembly GCA_025447755.1). Taxonomy (NCBI): domain Eukaryota; kingdom Metazoa; phylum Chordata; class Aves; order Coraciiformes; family Alcedinidae; genus Corythornis; species Corythornis vintsioides. The sequence continues at coordinate 1,798 of JAOEGS010001133.1, read as the reverse complement.
GCTGGTCACCAGGGGTAGGGAGGTGCTTCGCCAGGCACGGGCTGAGCCTCCTGGTTCATGTGAATATTTGGATGTGGGTAAAGGAGGTGTAGTAGCTGGGTGGTTGTCAGATGGGCGTCTAAATAGGCATGTGAGAATGGGCAGACCACTAAAGGAAAAGAGGAGCTGTAAACACCCCACACAGCTCAAGTAGCTGGTCTGTAATGGAATCAGAGCATGGAAGCTTCAAAGGATACCCCTGAATTTGTTTGCTAAATGGATACATTTCTGGGTGAGTTTTACCCTAAGTTTCCATGAAGATTTGGGTATTAAGAAGGATGTACTGTGTGCCTGGCCATTCCCTTAGCAGATGGGGAACTGATTCTGCTGAAGTGGGCTTTAAATAATGAAATTGAAAGCAAAATGGGAGGAAGAAACAGAGTTGTCCTCATTTAGCGCAAAATGAAGCTGAGCAAACTTTAGTGGAAGGGCATGAGGAGAAATTATTTAATTTCCTAGTCTCCACTGGAGAGGAGTTGAAAAATTTACCAACGGGCTGTTTGAACTAGTCTGTGTTATTGAAACCTGCTGAGAAGATCCAGGGTTTTGGAATGCTATAAAAACGCCTGTGTTTCCACTAAGCAGAGCAGACTGAAGAACACAGGCAAGAGTGACTGCCAGTTGGTAGCAAATCTGGAGCACTGGCTGATTCATATTTATATAACAAAGCATGGGAGAGGATTGTCTGCTACAGAGCACCCCAGTACCCGTGTTAGTGTTTGAAGAAGTGCCCTGCAGTCAGGATTTTTAGCTCAAATCCCTGCACACCCTGGCTGCCCTGTTTACTCTTCCCTGTGTCCTCACACTTCCCAGCCCAGTCATCCTTCACTCAAATGGCCCTAGGTAGCTCTGGGGGATGATTCATGTGCATTACACCTCAAGGAGACTGTGCTGTGGATTGGAAGGACTGTTTTCTAATCAGTGATGATAAGCAAGAATCACTCATGTACCATAAGCTGCATATATCACAGAAAAGGATGTATATTGAGCAATGCTCACGGCCTGAACAATATGCTGGCCTATTAATTTTCATGAGTTTTTTTCCATGAGACACATTGACTTGGATAACACAAGGTCACTATGCAGAGAGCTGGACTGGCACTGCAAATTCTTTTCACAAATTTAAAAGAATTCTCTTAGGTCCTGCTCATCCTTCTGCATTGTTCATCTCCACAAAATCCTGAGTGGTCAAATTTACTCCTTCCAGTAGGTTTGCATACATTGTTCCTGGCAGCTTGCAGGGCTAGTTCCTCAGAGCAATGTTTAAAGCCTTTTGCATACCCATAAATGCCAACGATGATCCTGGAGAAACAGTAGCACATGAATTGCACAATTAACAAAGGCACCTGAGAATATAAGGATACCTGAGGGACCCTTTCATTGAGTTGAATAAGGGAGGACAAAAGTCACCTTAGCTATCAGAGTCAAGCACTAAGTGATTATGCTTAAGTGAAATATCAAGACTGGTATTCAGATAAACGATTCCCCTGTAGCCTTTAAATCTATGGCCTTTAAATAATTTTCTTGCATCCACTGAGCTATTCTGAGGCACATAGTCTGGGCAAAGTCCTCTTAAAATAGCATGAAATATCAGTGTCATCTTTCCTCGTGGTCCTGTCTATTTGCTATGCAAAGGACAAGTGTGGTATGGCAGAGCATAGCAGGCTAGCCCGATGGCTTCTAGAATGGGCTCTGATAGAGAGACATTTAGATCTGTTTGTATTTTTTTGACCTGGTAGAATAAGGTAAAGCTACGATT
>JAOEGS010001132.1:0-45137 GCA_025447755.1 Corythornis vintsioides | reverse complement strand
GGCTGAAGGGGGTTACGACTTAGCCAAATTGGCTCGACCCGTAACTCCGATAGGAGAACGACGTGCTCATACTGAGTTGAGTCGTTTAATCTGGTAGCGCTCTTTCCGACACTGTCTCTCAGTTGTGCAGCTGAACCTGTGCTGCCTGGCTGGCTGATGGCAGGGACAGCTCTGAAAACAAACAAATTCTATTTTTTCTTTTTTTCTTTTTGATAAAAGAAAACATCACCTCTCTGAGATTTACACAGTAGATCAAGCATGAACCTGAATTATATCTTTTTTTTTTCCCCAGGAGCAGATAATAGGTAGATCTGCCCATCCATCTGCTTTGTTACGCGTCGCCCAGCTTGGCAGCATTTCTGTTGCTATTAAACCATGCTCATCCCCCTTGACATTTAAAGGGCTGTTATATGATTACTGTCACAGTTTCATACGTGGATCCTTAAACCAATTCTCTCCTCTTCCTGCTGCTGATGGATTTGCTTCTTTCTGCCATAGTAATTTGTTTTCCTCCTGCTGCGCTCCAGCAAAACGCTTTCGCTGTCAGATGTGGTTTTCTGCACAGCCCTTCCCTGCAGTGCTGTGTTACAACCAAGCAGTTCCAGGCAAACTGGAGCTGCCCCATCTTTCAGCAGTGCTAGCAAAGCAGAACAGCACTCGGGAGCCTGACCACACCGGGGTTGGATCCTCCTGCGTTGGGAGTCACTGCTGCAGTGGTGCAGAGCATGGCAAACCACAGTGCCCAGGAATGGGGCCTTTGGCTATGACGGCTGCTCCGTTGCCCCCATGCAGAATGTCCCGTAGGATGTGTGGATGTTGGCTCCACGGTGAGGACTACACAGCACACGAGAGCTTTATATCTCTTTGGGGGCCTCTTTCCAATCTCTTTTGGGTGGGAAGTGCCGTCAGCTTGAGGCATTGCAGCTCATCCATCAGAACAGCACACACAGGGAGAACGTGCTGACTGGAGGGTTTGCTGCCACCAGAGATTTTCCAGATGATCTGCAAAGAGAGGAAATATTTCAGTGCACCAAGTTCTGAAAGTACTTTGGAGTCCCTTTTGGTCTTTCCCATGGTTTCCTGTTGGCAAGATCAGTGACACTGAAGGTGGTGCCCAGCCCCACTGGACAGTGGTGGACAGCTCTGTCAGATAGTTGCTCTCTTACATGTCCAGGCATCAAGTTACGGGTAAAAGAACTTACCAGAGAGGGTGAAACATAAAGCCGAGCCCTTGGCTCAGGTATCTGTTTGTACTTCGAGCATCTCTGATGTGAAACCCTGACTCTGTGCTTCCAGCCCACTCCCACTTCACACAAACTCCTGCCTCTCCTGGGACTGCCCACACTGAGGGGCTTCATCTACCCTTGCAAGTAGGACCATCCTGCACTTGGAAAACATGGCCAGCAGAGATCAAAACACAAGTGTTCCCCTTGGATGGAGAGTGTCACAGCTGGTTGTGTGGCAGGTCACGTCACCTGGCCACCTGAGCCCAAGGCACTGGATGCACACATGTCCATTTCACTGTGGGGTGCTGTGTGTCTGAGCTGAAAGTTCAGGTATCTCCAGCTTAACCTGAAGAACAAAGTAAAAAATCCCTGCTTCACAGAGCTCAGTTGATTCTTGAATTACTCCCATCAGCATCTCCTCTGTTCCCAGTCCACTGCTTCAGAGAAAGCTGCAGAGGTTTGTGTCACTAATGAATTGCTATTCAGACCCACTTGCTTGTAGAGAAACATCCTCAACCAAATCCAGCTGTGCTGGGGAAAGAGGTTTTCTCTCTTGTCACTGTCCCCAGCTGGGGGTTTCTGTCTCATCAGCCTGCATCAGGGCAGTTTGTGTGCACAATTCAAATGGAGCCATCTGAGCTTGAATCCTCTACTCCAAAGAGGATAAATCTGAGAGCAGGTGACCTGATGAGGAGCACTGCGGTGGCCAGGCACGCTGCTGAGCACTGCTGCCTCCCACCTACCTGGTTTTTTTATTTTTGTTTTGAAGAATAACTCATTGTGACAAGACTTCTGCCAGATCGAGTATCATATGGCTGTGCTTCCCTTGAGTGAGCTGTACCAGGTATTATTTATCCTCCAGCAGACAGCATCAAGCTGCCAAGCAGCATGGCATGGAGCTTGACTAACTTCTCAGGCCCAGAGTAACTGTGCCGAGCCCTGAGATCCTCTCTGCTGTCTGTTGGCTCAGCATTGTGTGCATGAATTAATGCCTGCAGAACAGCATCCTCAGAGCTCATCCTCATAGAACCATAAAATAGAATCAAAGAGTTGTTTTGGTTGGAAGAGACCTTTAAGATTGAGTCCAACTGTTAACTCACTACTACCAAGTCACCACTAAACCACATCCCTCAGAATCACAACTCCACAACTTAGAAATTCACCAGAGATGGAGACTCCACTACTGCCCTGGGCAGCCTGGTCCAGGCCTTGACAACCCTTGTAGGGAAAAAAAAATTGTTCCTAATAGATAATCTAAACCTGCCCTGGCACAACTTGACCCAATTTCTTCTTGTCCTATCACTTGTTCCTTGAAAGCCAAGAGCAAGCAGGTCTCCCCTGAGCCTCCTTTTCTCCAGGCTGAACAACCCCAGGTCCCTCATCTACTCCTCACCAGACTTGTGCTCTAGACCCTTTCCCAGCTTTGATGCCTTTCTCTGGACATGCCACAGCACGACAGATCTGAAGCAAACCCCAAAGTGAGATGAGGGGCCCCTAAAACCCCAGCCAGCACATCTGTGGGTGTAGCAGTGTCCCTGCCACGAGCTGCTGCAGGATGCCAACTCCTTTCACCAACACTGTTGGATCTCAGAGGCGCAGCTCCTTGGCTGCATGCTTACCTGCAGGACAGGATTCAACATCAGCAGATATTCATCTGGTCTTCCCATGAAAGCTGTGCTACGAGGACAACTCTGTGGTCTGGCAGCGAGGGGTTCAGTGTGCCAAAAACACTGAGGGTAATAAAATAACCACCTTTAACTTTCTGTCTGAGCAGAGGAAGGCCGGGCAGTATGGAGATAGGTGGTTGCTGGGGCCAGCCCTGAGAAGACCATGACAGCCCCTTTTATTCTGTGATCAGTTAGCCACACTCCGAAATGCCTTTGAAATACTCCAGAACACTTGGCCCTTTCCCACCTTGGAGCTCCCTGTACTGGAGTCACGGCAGGAAAGGGGCAGCCAGAGCACACTCAGAGCTCCAGTCACTGACATTAACCCAAGGAAATTTCTCTTTACTGCTTTCTGGGGACCAGCACTGACACTCCCTTGCTCTGCAAAGCCCTAAACATCCCCCATCCCCAGCTGGGCACTGCCATCTCTCACAGAGCCCCCCATGCTCCCCACCACCCCAAGCAGCTGTTTCACACAGCCACAGCTGGTGGGAGACACACTCCCAGAGCAGGAGCCTCGGATGAGTTGGTGCCCTTTGCAATTTCCTTCTGTTGCATTCCTATAGAGTTTGGCCAATTTGCATAACAAATAAATGGGATAAATGTCAAAGTCAGCCACATTCCATATCTTCTTTTTGCTTCAGACTCTAATTGCATCCTTTGGAAGCTCACTTACCTTTGCACATAGCTGGAGCCTGGCACACTGGGGACGTTGCCTTCCTGGATCCCTGAGGCTGAGCTTCGAAAGGCCAACATCCATCTTGTTTACAGCCACCTGGGAGCTCCTGCCTTTCCTGCAGATGCCATTAGCAGCTCCACCACTACTGCCTGGCACAAATCGACCCAGGGAGGAGAGAAAAACACATGTTGAGCCAGGAGACAGACCTGTGTGGCAGCCTAGGGAGGCAGATGGCCTCTCCTGCATGCCAAGAGGGAAACTGAGGCAGAAATAGACAAGGGTCTGGCTCGGTTCCAGATCCACACTGCAGATCTGGGTTCCTGGTGCCACCTCTTTCCCACTCTGGTTTGCAGAATTTCTTGTGAAAGGTCATAAGAACAGATGTGCTCAGGGTGGTTTGGCAGATGCAGGGTGAGGAGAGATGGCTCCAAAGCCCTGTTATTTCCCAACTTACCCATGCACTGCATTCCCCCTCCCCTGTGCTATAGATAAACACTATACAAACCCTATACAAACCCACCTGCTGCTTTCTCTGACGGTCCCACTGCCTGCATCCATCATCTCCTGTGGGGCACATATTGGGCTTGTAGCTAAATGTTTCGGAATCCCTAAAGCACCACTTTTCACTTAATTCTGCAAATGCAAATGAGGATTTGCGGGAAACCATTTGATTCACAGGTTCATCCTTTATTTTGGCAGATAGCATCAGTTAAACGCCTGCTTATTTCTGCTTTGTGAGAATAATATAAACCACTTAAGTACACATACAAGATAGACTGATCTGTAAGTGCTTATGAGCTGTTTGATTTACTGGGGCATCTTTATCTTTGCCGACTATCTTACAAAGTCATTTATTATTTAGCAGTAAATTAAAGCAGAGGGGCTGTGATTTTCAACAACTGAAAATAATATCCCAGTGCTCCCTCATTCCATATATATCTGTAATTTACAGCTCTGAAATCAGCCAGATAGAGCCATGAGATTATCCATTCCCCCCTCTCCCTTGTTACCTCCTGATTACTGCTGCACAGGGGGAAATAAAAAATGGACTCACAGAACTGAGGCTCAGGTCAGTGAAATTTGTTTGAAATTAAAAGTCCAGTTTTTTGTGGCTCTCGTGAGATCCCCTTCACTTCCCCCCCCTCGCACATCATTTACGGGTAATATATTGAATGTGCTGCCATCTCACCTTGAGACTGCTGATTTCTGACCTCACTGCTTCTATGCTCAGGGTTAAATATGAATGTTAAGAATAATTCCACCTGCTAGCCCAGCACACACGTGCTGCGGGGAGCTTTGCCCACGAGCTCCCAGTGGAGGGGTGGCTGTGGTACCTGCAGAGACAGAGCAAGCAGTGAATACCCAGAATCACCAGTGACAGCAAGGACAGAGCTCTTCCCTCTGAGCCTCTGTGGACTCATGAAGTCTGTGGGTGATTTTAGGAAAAAGGGTGGAGAAAAACACATGGTTTGAGTTGGAAAACCCTTCCTCTGAGTCCGGGCCAGCTCACTGCCAGCAGCCTGGTGCCACGTTCAAGCACAGTAACATGGACAAAAAGTTTTATGGCTGTGTCAGGCTGCAGTTGACACAAAGAAGCTAATAATTTATAACAATCTTGTGTTCTACAAAGGCAAAACATGTCCCTTCTGTGACGCACAGGGATAAATCAACTCCAACAGGGCACAAATATGAGAAAAGCAGAAAAATGACCTCAAATTTTCCACTTGGCTTCTCTGGGAGAAGGAGGGTGAAGGGGCCCTGCGATTGCTCTCAGACACAGGTTGTGTCCCGATCAGCCCGGGCTGTGCTGGAGTTTCTGAGCCTCGTCTGCAGACACCATGGTGAGAACCAGCCTGGATGCTGCCTATGGCATCAATTTGTATTGCCTTTTGTCCATGTTCTCATGAGCCCCCTGTCCTTCTGAAGGACACCTGAGCTGCAGAGTAATGAGTTTTTGCAGCCCAGAGATAGGGTGTGGAACAGGGACTGCACCGCAGGAGCTGTGCAGAGCCATCTGGGTGCACCTACCAGCCATTTCTTATGTTCACCAGTGAAATGAGGCATCTACACATCAGGTCAACAGGTATGGGGCCTCCACTGAGAAGGATTTGTGCTTTTGGCCAACAAATCCATCTTCTGATACAAGCCCATGAAACTCAGCACTACCCTAGGTGCTGCTGGCCAGGAGTAGCACCCATAGGCACTACAGATTCTTTCCCCTCTCCAGCCACCTTCATGTTGGAGCAGCACAAGCCAACCTCCCAGCATCTCCCAGAGGTGTTTCACCACACCATTGACCAAGGTGTCACCACACCAGGACTGGGGCCACTCTTGCCATGATTCTGTGCAGTGTTCTGTCACAAGAACTGGACTCCCTAACCCATTGATCCTGCGGCGTCGGATGGGATGTGACACCCCATTACTTTATTTCCACCATACTTGCCCACACAGTTCCCCAGGCAGCCCAGTCAGACTTCAGTTCCTTACCTAAATTAAAGGAGTTAAAGGAGTCATTCATCTTGCAGTGAGCCAGGTAAAAAAGAGAAAAGACATCAAGAAATTCAGCCTTTAACAAACCATGCTTTGGCCCTCTCTTCTTCTCAGTGTGGACAAATTTCCAAGGAGAAACCGTTGCAGGATTATTTATCTTTGGTTTTGGGAAGAAAAGCAAGCTGATTAAAAGCAAACATAAAGCAAAAGCTGCAGAGTCCCAGAGGCTCCCTTGCAGGAGTTCAAAGGAAAAAAGAAATAAAAGTCTGGAAGCGTTAGAGCAAAACATTTAAGCTTTGAAGATCATATCAGTTGTGGATGAATTAAAACACACAATAATTAGCACCGAAAGCTACAATATTTGAAGAGGTGGGGAAAATCAGCTTCTTTGTGCTCAAATCCTTCCAGGGGTGCTCATGCCAGGCTGGGCTGACAGTCAGGGCTCTCTCACCATCACCGGAGGCTTCTGTGCGTGGTGGCTGAGCCGAGGGGCTAGGATAAGGGTTATCATTGGGAAACACACCACCCTTCCCAGCCCTTGGGACCACAGTGACTTTGGACCCCCTGCCCAAGGCGGGGACAGGGACAGCAGCACCCTGCACTAAGCCCTGAGATGGCACAACCGTGAGGTGGAGATAAGGTGGGAGAACAAAACTCCTCCATGAGCCTTGGGAGGCACCTGAAGCTTATCTCCTCTGTGCCCACCAGCTGAAGATTACAGGCTTTTATTTTCTTCTTAGCAGTGGCAAGGAAAAAAAAAAAAAAAAAAAAAAAGAAATAGACTAAAAAAAAAATCCTGTATGCAAAACATGAGCCTCAAATATCACGGCTATGTTATCCCATTAAAAAAGCATTTAGCTTTGAGCTTTGAATACCTTGGGCCTTAGGATGCTGGGCTCTGACTGTGGTGAGCAATGGGAATATACATCTGCCAGACACTCTTGGCTTCTACTTCCTTGGCAAACCCTTTTCCTCATAGTGCAGAAATTTTTTAGCAGAGCCACTTGGCTTCAGACCTACCGAGGAGTTAATTTACTTGAAAATCAGAGCAAATTACATTAGGTACAGAATAATAGAATCACAGTATGGTATAAGTTGAAGGGACCTCTGGAGATCATCTGGTCCAACCCCTCTGCTCCAGCAGGGTCACCCAGAATCACATTGTCCAGGCAGGTTTGGAATCTCTCCAGAGGAGGAGACTCCACCACCTCCCTCTGCAGCCTGGGCCAGGCTCTGCCACCCTCACAAAAAATAAGTTTCTCCTGCTACTTTTTTTTTTTTTCCCATCCTCTGAGGCCAGTCTGAGTGGGGGTTGTTCAGCTCTAGGGAGACCTTCTTGGCACTTTCCAGTACATAAAGGAGCTATAATAAAGATGACAGACTTTGACTTTTTAGCAGGCCCTGTGGCAACAGAACAAGTGGCGATGCTGCTCTTGATGCAGGTGTCCCTGCTCACTGCAGGCTGGTTGGTTTTGATGAGCTTTCCCCAAGGGAGTGACATCCCACCAGGATTAGGAACTTGCAGAATAGGCTGCACCCTGATTTTTGACTCCTGAGCAACCACTCCGCTGCCATCTCTAAGTGTCCCCATTGCCACTAGATGTCAGTGAAGACTGGAGCTGGGGCTTTGCTTGGGAAGGGCTGATCCTGGCAGTAGTGCCCGGGAAGCAAAAGCAGGGTCCTTGAGTATGGGCATGCCACTGTAATCCTCCCCACAAGGTTTAAGGACACTCAGCATGATTTGCCACCTCCAGGTATGGCTTCAGAGGTTTCCCCATGTCTCCCAAGATGCCAAAGGCAAGGACCAATCTCTGAACCTTGAGGCCAAGGGTATCAGGAGTCCCAAGTCCCTATCCCCGGTGCTAAGCAGGCAGCATCCTGCAGCACAAAAAAAGTGACATTTCCTATCACATTTATTTTCTTACAAATGTCTTCCAAGATTCAGGGGGTTGCAGAGAAGCAGCCCCTGCTCTGCAGGGGCCAAAGCCAGAAATCCACCCAGAAGTCCACACTGATTAAAAAAATACTTAATTTTCAATATAAAATAGTATGGGTTTGGGGGAATTTGGGGAGTTATTTTTTTTCCCTTCTGGTTTGGTTTGATTTTTTGGGTTCTTTTTAAATGCTCTATTTGCTGAAGGCACTCTTGTAGAAGATTATTGCCTTACCCCCACCAGGGTTGGATGGAGATTAGTTTGATGGGCTGGAATAATCTGTTCTGAGCTGGAGCAGAGCAGGGTGCCAGATTTCCCAAGATTTTAGCTAGCCTGTGCAGGGATGTGAGGATCTTGGTGCAGGGCTCAGCAGTTCTGCAGTCCAGGCTGTCTGGGGAACACCAGCACTGAGCTTTGCCACAACTGCAGCAAGCCCAGACATGCTCTGAACACCATGTAGGATTTGAAGTGTATTAAACCCTCTAAGATGCATTTTGGAGCCACAGAGTCCAGGGGAGGCTCTAAAGAAACACATTTGGCCGAGCCTTGGCTGACAAATTTCAGGCTGAGGGATACCTCAGGGGGACAGAGAGAGGCCACACCTGAGCAGCTGCCCTGCCAGCAGCAGTCACAGCAGCCCAAACATCACTGTCTATATAATGTGTAAAGCACCCACGAAATAACAGCTTAATCTTCAGCAGCTCATATCAGTTCTGCTCCTGGGCTCAAGGCACACCTGATATTGGGAAGGGGGGATAAAACCCATCCAACAAACCCACAGAGCCTGGGAAGGCTGGGGGCTGCCTCCAAGTTAATTGCATGCAAGAAAACAGAGATTAGGCTTTCTGAAGCCTTCTGAAGAGAATGAAAAGGGAATTAAGTTGCTCACTTCAAGCTTAGTCAGTACAAATAAACCTTCAGCTGTTGGATTAGCAGCACTGGAGCAGGAGCAATGGCTGCTGGATTTTCTTTCTGGGTTTGTGGAGGTTTTTTCCTTTTAAAATTTTTTATTCTTGTCATTCAGGGCAACAGAGTGTCAAACCAGTCTGGATCTCCTCCAAGAAAGCTCTGCCTTTGTGGCTGTGATGCTATTGCTTTCATTCCTCACGGAAATAAAGGAAGAAGCAAAAAAACTCAGACCAAAACCCCAAACCCAATTCACATTGTTACCTTTTATGCCCGCAAGAGTCCAGCACAGCTCTCATTTTTCATCTAGCATTGGACAGAGCAGCATACCTGACAAAGAAAGAGATGCTCTCCCTGCATCTGTGTGTGGTTTGCCCTGTGCAGTTAAACTCCTGCTACACCCAACAGGAGAGATGAACCCAAGCAGAGAATAAGCTGCTGAATAACCACCTCCAACAGACAGGCTTGGAAATAAAGATTACATTAGTTTAAGGAAAGAATCCACTGTCTCAAAGCACAGTTTGAGAAAGGAGCAAGCCCATGAGAACCACTGCACTGTTGGTGTGCCTGAAAGCACTTGCATCACCCCAAGAGGTGATGCAGATAAAGTGAGTAGGGCTGGCCCAAAGGCAGCCAGGGTGGGGGGAACCTGTCCCTTCACTGGGGTAAGGGAACCCTCCTTCCTTCCCCAAGGGATTTCAAGACCAAGCCAGTGAGCTTGTGCCTCAGTTTCCCCAACTGCAAAGTCAGTCTGCTCTTTTCTACAGTGCATGATTGAATATCAATGTGCAAATCTGCCTATTCTAGATATACACACTATATATATACTATTTATAGTAAGAGAAAGAGGAATTTCTGGCTAAGATGCAGGACATCCCCTCCATCCCTCAAGGGGAACTTAGAGAGGGTCACAGCATCTCTGTCTCCACATGCAGCTGCTGAGTTTACCCCAAGCAGGAGGCAGAACAAATAGCCAGAAAAGCATCTGGGCTTGGGCAGGGGCCAGATGCCAGGTCTGAGTCCAGCAAGTCCCAGCATCAGTCTGGAGTTCCCACGCATGAAGGACTGACACCACTTACCTGGTGGTGTAGAAATAGCTGTCCCTGCAGGTGTAATTCTTGGTCAAAGAGCAAGTTGGCTCACACAGGCTTCAGCCTTTGTGCAGGCAGTGGATTTGAGCCAGATGTGTGCAGCAGTTCGCTTTGGAACAGACAGTGAAGGTGATCCATGAGTGATCCACACACCCCTGCTGCTTGAGCTCATTGGAAAGGGAGCTCTTTAGAGCCAGCTTGGCTTCAGGAGGTGAGGTCCTCACCTATCCCTCATACTGAAGCAACACTCCCTGGCTCTGCTTTTGAGAGAGGCTGAATTAAAAGCCAATATTTTGAACTATCTGGAAACTAGCCCCAGTGGAAAGGGGAATGGGAGAGATGTTGGCTTTCTTTCCACATTAGCAAAGAGCTGCCCTTCCCTCGGCTGGGCCAGAAGCAGCTGCTTTGCAGCACATTGGCAGATGCTGCATTTCTGCTCTGTTCATGTGCAGGCAGTAAAATGCTGGACACCAACTGGGACTACTCTAGCTGGGATTTTTATGATTTCCTTGAGAGGGTTTTCAATGAGATTAGAAGCATTAAGCAGAGCCTTGAACCCCATCAGCATTAGTAGTTGAGGTGCCAGGGGGTCAGGTTTGCCCATCTCCAGATCCTCAGCAGGATCTAGCTTCACTGTGGAGCCAAACCCTGCACTTGAACTGGGAAGAATACCCTGCTGGTAGCTCCCAGCCAAATTAGGATCATGGGTCAAAATTGTATAGAAATGATGAAAGGATGGGTTACAGTGAGAGGGGGGGAACAGAAAAGCATTGACATGCCCAAGCATCCCAGCTGAGTGGTGCCTTGTCATCCCTTGAAAGACTGGACCTTCCAAGGAAGACTTATCTCGGGGAGCTTGTGCACACCAGGATGAGCTTTCATACCTTCAGGCCTCAGGATGGGGGACATGGTCCCTTTTGGGGGAGGTGGGTGGTGGTGGGCTGCTTTCCAGGGGACCCAAGCCTTTTGACTCCTGTCCCAGCTGCCAGGCACAGAGCAGGGGATCCTCACCAGAAAGCATCACCCACGGAAGGGTTTACACTGATGGAGATGCAGATTTTACACTCCATACGAGTGAGCAGTTTGCCCAGCAGCAGCTGGTTGCCCACGCACAGCACAAATCCTTGCTGCCTGGGAATCAGCAAGGTACCAGTAATATGAGCACAGCTGAGCAAATTCAGCTACATACAGTTAGTAATTGGATAAAGCTTATATATTTTGGTGCTGGAAGAGCTCTTTCAGGGAGGTTTCAGTGTCTGAGAGATTATTACTCCTTGCCTAGCTGCTCTGGGAGCACCCAGAGTTGCTCAGTGGTTGTGGATGCTGTGAGTCATATGGGGACTTTGCCACTCTGCAACTCCCTGGAAGGAGGTAGGAGCTAGAGCAATGGGAGAAAGGAAAGAGAAATTGCCTGAGGTCACAGGGTACCCACAGCCCTTGCTCACTGTGGTTTCACAGTCCTCAACACAAAGGCTGCAGTCTCCTGTCCTCCACAATGTCCTGGGTCACCAGTCCCTTTCCTAAAGGCCTATTCCAGCCACTTTTAGCATTGCCCCTGCAAACATCCCTGTGCACCAAAGATTTTCACCCAAAGACAAGCCCAGAGGAGAGGTTCAAAGACACTGTGGGCAAACAGGCACAGGTAAATACAGCCTTGAGCATTTGCTCTAGATTAGGCAGCCAGCACCAACTCTGCCTGTGCCTCCTGAGACCTTCCTGCTTTTCTCTCTGTCCCCACTCTGCATCCCTCCCACTGCAGAGAGCCCTGAAAAGGAGGGCAGGGAGCCAGGAGCTGTTTGCACCCAAGAAAAAAAGTCTGAAAAAGATTGATATGGCAGGTAAAACCCTCCAGCACAGTCTGGGCTGGATGCTGACACTGTCCAAATGTCCCACAGCATCTCAGGGGTTGGCAGGAGGGACTGCTGCTGATTTTCCTGGACATAGAGGACCATCACACAGTGCAAGTGTCAAGAGCAACATCCGAACAAAGCAGAAAGGGAGGAACATGCCAAGCCTCTGGAAAGGTCATTCACATGGCATCTTTATGTACAGATAATGATCCACATAGGTCAGCACTCCCTGACCCAGTGTCCTAATGGCAAATAAAACCATCTGCACCCTTAGCACAGTGTTACTCAAGCTGAGGGCAAAGCTATCAACCAAGTGTGCTCTCAGAGCCTGGAGACAAAGGAAAGGATGAGTAAGCTCAACCCCAGCACATGAGGATGGTACAAGGGTGGCAGAGCCAAGGAGAAAGGCAGATTCGCATCAGAGCAACTTTGCTGCCACCATAAAGCACTGTGCTTACTGTGGATAAAACCCAGAGAAGGGAGCACAGGCAGCCTGGGGCTGGGATCACCCTGGGTCCAGTGCAAGGTGGGCTGGCTGCAGCAGGAGCAGCACCCCAGGGCTGTAACAGAGGGATGGGTTCCCACTGGGGATGAGGATTCACCCGTGGCTGACCTCTTACCAAGCCATTCCACATTTCTTAATTTCCAAATAGCTGCTTTCCTGCATGCAGACAAACACTCTCCACCTCCACACTGCCCCTGCAGAGGCTGGACATGTCACATGGTTGGGGACAAATCCCAGCACTGCCACCTCCTATGGCCCAAGAAAGCAGCTGACCCAGATGGACTTTTCATCCCAGCACCCTGGGAAAAACAACCCAAACCACTCACCCACTGACCCCGAAATCAGTGGGCACCTGTCAAGAGACAGGTTACAACAACAGTGGCTGAAAAGGCTTTGCTGCTACCACCAAGATGCCAAGCATGGGTGCCCCTCCTCCTGATGTTATTTGGCCTGACAGTGTCTTTTAAATTAAATTATCTGTCTTTCAGGATGCTGTGCAGCCTGGCATGGAATACTTAAGTTGTTTAGCAGGGTGTTTCATCTCCGCCTTCCCTTCCTCCATGCCACTTGCCTCTGGGCAATGTTGAGGACTAGGTGTGATCCCTCTCTGGATCAGTGTAATCAGGGGGTGGTTTTCCTCTCTTCAGCTGCAAGACAGGGGTATCAGGGCCCTTAAGGAGGTTCAGTGATATCTTGTGCTTACTTGAGGTTGGCAACAGACCAAAATTGCTTCATATGAGCCCTTTGGGATGGATGATGCAGTAAAACAAAAAGGGCAAATCAGGGCTTGTGGGAGGTCCTGGCTCCTTCAGTGCAGTGTCCCAGTGGGTCCAGCCAGCCCTAGTGAAATATCCCTGCATGGGTTACATCTCTGCTTTAGTTTTGTGCACAATGAAAGCAGAGCACAAGCTCGCTTTATCTTCAGACATGTTTCCATCACTGCTGGGGTCATATAAATGCAAAGCCTCCAAGATGCATGGCACTTGCCTTGCCTCTGCAGAACCCAGCAGCATCCCAAGGGATGGGCCACATCTCCCCCAGGATGGAGAAACCTGTGCTCACTAACTGCTGTAACAGATCCTGCAGGGTCTGGCTCAGGGTTTATCTGGATGAGATGTTAAGGACAGCAGCAGACAGGCTGGGGAGCACAGACAACAGTGTGGGCCCAGCTTGTTCCCCATTGCCTGAAGGGACAGGCAGACCTGGGCCAGGAACAAACCCTCCATCATCCCAGCAAATGCACGGAGGCAGCTGCAGAGCTGCCTGACAAGTGATGTATTTGGCCCTGGCCTAAAAATGTCAGTTGATGTTCTCCTTTCCCTTGACAAACATGCTCAGGTTTGATGCTAATAAAACTGGGGGCAGGAACTCAACAGAAACTCCAAATACAGACAGCAACTGAAATATCCAAGAAATAGTTTAACCCTTAATTATCCTGTTTTGAAATACCATTTCCTTTTTTTTTTTTTAAAAAAAAGCAGAGAAAATAGAAACCTCTTCATTTTAAGCAGCTGCAATGTAGCCCAGGCCAGTGGCGAGGACAGATGCAGTTCAGGAGTCCCAGGGAAGGGGGCAGGACTGAACCAGCTGCTCTGCTGGAGTGAGCAGCATCCAACCCCACCATGAGTACTGACACCCAGCCTGGAGCTGGTGCACAGAGTCACTGTGATGAGCCTTGTCTGGCTAATAAAATAATTGAACATGATGGCCTGCCCTACTCGGATCATGGCCAATATCCATCACATAAACCTCATCCACCAAGAGATTTCTCTGTTAAGGAGGGAGGAGAAAAAAAAACAACAACAAAACAAAAACCAAAGCATAACCAAGCCAGTGCAAGGCTCAGTTCTGCTCTGAGTGATGCTGAGCAGCTGCTGCCAAACACGGGGCTCCTGTGGGTTTACACCAAGTGAATTGGAATTAGAGGTACCCGAACCTGTCCTACCAAGGCTTGTGCTTCTGCTGAACTGGGAATGGTCATTTGTTCTGGGATGATAAAATGCTGAGGGTGTAAAAGTCTGGTGAGACAATATTGCCGTGCCCATCCTCCAGCACTAAGCAATGGGGTTTGCACCCTGACAGGTGGGAACAGCCTGGCTGCTCTTCAGGGAAAGCTGCGAGAAAGCAGAAAGAGAAAAATGCCTATAATATAACTCTGCTAATAAAAGACATGACAAGGATAATAAATACAACCTTTCCTCAGCTGCCTGTCCTGTTCCAGAAACCATCCCTTACTCTAAAGCACTAGGTGAATTTTTCCTTTTCAAAGCCAAGCAGATTTGTCTGACTGGCAAAGCCTTTTCCCCCACCCCCTTCTTTTTTTCCAGCTTGGTACAAGGCATACGGGTCTGATCTCAGGAGCTGGATCCTCAAAAAGGATGGAAGTTTGTGAAGTTAGAGGGTGAACAGCAGCCACTTCTCACTGGGCTATCCAAGCTAAAAAGGAAAATGCTCCAATCACTGTTTTGGGAGGATTTTAAAGGGTTTGCATGTTTTCAGCTGGCATCCTTTGGACTTGGCTCCAGAGGCTTTGGATTTTTGTATCAGGGTAGTAAGTCTTCCTGGATGTTATTAAGGTAGACAGTGAATGGGGATCCAGAAGCACAGTCCCACATCCCTAAGGTGCAATGACAAATAAAGGATTTCTCCCTTGGCAGGGGAATTCCTGTGTTTGTACACAAACACTATGAAAAACACAAGTTTTGTTTGTAACTGAGCAAAATACCCCATCTCTGTGCCTCAGAGGCTGGGCAAATCCCAGGATTTACAGGAGGTATGGGCCAGCATCCCTGGGATGTTGGGGTCCCTGGGGGAGCCACTGCTTGGAATGGGCCCTGAAACCCCCAAACAGCAAACCCACTACACTCAGCTGACATTTCCATGCATCAATCAAGAAATATAGGGTATTTGAATTGAAAAAAAATCAGTTAATGAGCAATTTGCAGAAAGAGCAAGGCCAAATGCCTGTAGTAACAGATACAAACTCCTTTCTCCAGGCCTGGTCTTTAGACAGCACCTTTTCCACGAGTTCCCTGGGCTTTCCTCAGTGTCTACATTGCACAGACCTGTCCCTCCTCTCATCTCAGTGTGGCCAAAGCAAACCACAATAAGTAGGTCTGAAAAATCAATCTGGATCCTCTTTTCCTTTCTCATAGTGCAGGCAGCTCTGCGGGAAAACCCAGAGAGGTGCTACAACAGGTTCCCCAGCTCCTTATATCCCCCAGCTCTACCTCATTGTTAAAGCTAAGCCCAAAGGTGAAACCTGCCCAAGAACCTTTTCTTTATTTTCTACATTTCATATTCTTTGCACAGCCCTTCTGTCTGACAATATGCTAACGCTGCCACCAAATTGAAGTTGGAAGATTAGAGCAATCAAATCCATTTCCACAGGGTACATTTAACTGGACAGGTTTTGCTTTAAGCCTAAGTACTCTACTGGGGATTCATTACCAAAATCCATCCGCTTCCCATTTGTTTTAATGGGAGAGAAGATGAGTTTTGAATAATTAAAAGCCAGTTTCTCTCCGCCTGCCTGCTGCTGGACAGAGCAAAGGTTGTGCTGAGCCCAGAACCATTTTCTAACCAGGCGAAAGCCCAAACTATTTATGAATCACAGACTGGTTTGGGTTGGAAGGGACCTTTCAAACTCATCTAGTTCAACCCCCTGCAGGGAGCAGGGACATCTGCACCTAGAGCAGGTTGCTCAGAGCCTGGGCCAATCTCACCTGCAATTAGATGTTCAAACGTGGTGTTCAAGGAGTGGGACATCAACCACCTCAGCATAAAATATTTCTCCCTTACATCTAGTCTGACAGCCCCTAAAAAAAAAGGAGCCAAGGAACTGATGTTCTCCAGCTTAGAACTTTTCCACATTCTGGTCTGTAGTTGCATCACCTCCAAAGGGCTGGGCCTCCCAAGCCCATTGGATAACAATCGTTTTCCCTTGCAAGACAGTGGGGAAAGTGATGACAAATCCCTTCAGTTAATTAAAAAGCCTCACTCCAACAACGTAGCAGAGCTTTTGAAGTAATTTATGAGCACTTATTCATTTTGTCCCAGCACAATCTCTGTGGAAATGTAAAATTCAGCTACTGTATGATTTTCATTTTGCATTGACTGGAAAGAGAAAGAAGGAATAGATTCTGTTAAATTAATTATCAGCATTGATTTCTTGTCTTTTTTTATATTTTTATCCTGAGACAGAGCCCTTGGTAACTCTGAAGAATCTCTAGCACTCAGACTCAGAAAATTGATCTAGTGGTTTGTGAGGCAGCACTTCCAAGCTCCCCTTCCTCAAAATACACTCTAAATGTTAATTTGCATGCTCAAAAGGAAGCGGGTGATTTGTCATTATATTTGCCTCCTCTTCCCTCTCCCAGATGTAGCTACTCGTTCCCTTCTTAATTGATTTTCATATTTAGATTCAGTTCTAGGGAAAGTAATTTGAGGACTGAATTGGAGACAGAATTAATAGCTGACAACAAACAGGAACTTAGATGGAACTTCATTAGGCCAGTCGAGCCCCCAGACCAGGCCATTCTTCCTCCAGGAGTTTCATTTTTGTGATCTATTATAAATAATTATATTGAAAGATAGCAACCAAATAGAGACTCCTCATTGCTTTAGCAAAGCAGAGGTGAAAGCTGCCAGATGAGGGGAAAGAAATTATTTGCAAACAATTATTTGGAATAAAAGCCCCAGAGGGTCTCTCCCAGCTCCATTAGCTGTTGCCAGCTGGGGGTCCAGGGTTCTTGAATCACTGCAGCTGGGGGCTGGCTCCAAAGCACAGGGGGAACACCACCAGCAAAGCCCAGGGAGATGGGTGTCCCCACCCAAGCAGCTCAGATTCACCTGGGATGTGGCCACATCTCTGGCTGCTTGCAGGGTGAACTACCCGGGAAGGGAGAGAAGCCTGGGGAGGTGCCAGGACTTGCCCAGAAGTGATCCCATGGCCTGAAGGCACCCAGGGAAGTGCAGCTACTGAGCTTGCTCAGCCTGGAGAAGGCTCCAGGGAGAACTTATTGTGGCCTTTCAATATTTAAAAGGGCCTGTCAGAAAGACAGGGACATACTTTTTAATAGGAACTGTGGTGACTGGACAAGGGGTGATGGTTTTAAACAAAAAGAGGAGAGATTCAGACTGGATATAAAGAATAAATCTTTTACAGTTAGGGTGGTGAGACCCTGGCCCAGGTTGTCCAGAGAGGTGGTCACTGCCTCATGCCTGGAACCATTCCAGGTGAGGTTGGCCCAGGCTCTGAGCAACCTGTTCTAGGTACACATGTCCTTGCTCCCTGCAGGGGGGTTGGACTAGATGACCTTGAAAGGTCCCTTCCAACCTAAACCAGTCTGTGATTCTATGAAAACAGCACAGAAGTCTCCCAGGATAACTGCATTCCAGGACTTTTTGCAGCTGGTACACACAGCTTGCAGCACCCTTCTGTGGCAGAGGACACAGGACAGTGCTCACATCCCCTCCCTGCTCAGGGATGGCAAACATAGGATGCTCATGATGGCCAATGTGCTGCAAGCATGGCATGCAGCCTGCAGCCCTGTGACACCTTGGTGCTGGCAAGTCCTCCTGTCATAGCCTCTGTCACCCCAGAGTCCTCATTAACAGTCCTTAATTAATGGTCACAAGAATACCAGGCCATGTAGCAATGCTCCAGCTGAAAGGAATTAGTTCTCTGGGTTGACCTACCAAGGGTTCTGCAGCAACTCTGGTTTTACTTATTGCACTTTTAACACCTGAACTTGTTTAAAAAACCCAACCAACACCACATCTTTTAAAGCAGAAATGTTTTTCTGCCAGTACATTTCATTTTAGGGCCACTCCAAAGCTGGCTGGTGAAAGCAGTTTCTTCTTCTCTTCTACTGTTCTAAACACAGTTAATTCTTTTATAAATTAACTTGCACAATGTCACAGTACATTACCTCACCTTGGAGTATTTTTATTCTGAACTTTGCATGGCTGATAAATGGAACGATGCTGGGATTTTCTCTGGGGATGTTTTACCCATAATGTAACTTATTAAAATACAGCTGACTGCAGAAGAAATAGCACTTTTTCAACAGGGTCCAGGTTATCCAGTGAAACGCAGATAATGAATAATGGTTTATGGCAAAACTGATAATTCAGCAGCTATTCTATAGACTGGCCCTGTGGTTTCCTTTAATCATTGGAAATTGCTAGGAAGGTACCATGGACCATCAGCCAGCTGAAAAACCAGGGTCCCCAGGAGGGGAATAGCACAAGGACACCTCAAGGGGTGACAGGTCAGGGGAGCGCTACCAGAGCCAATGTCCCTGCCCACCCACTGCAGCCAGAGAGCTGTATCTGCTGCTCCAGACATTGAGGCTCATTCCAGTATTTTCCCCCTGGCTGTGAAAAGCTGCTTTATTTAGGCCATGAGGTAGAGCAAGGCAGCTTGATTTCTCTATGTTTGCTTTCTCTAGTGTGCAGGGCAGAATGGGGCAGCTTCATCTTACCCAGCATCACTGTCTGCTCCACTGG
This sequence comes from Corythornis vintsioides, assembly GCA_025447755.1. NCBI lineage: Eukaryota > Metazoa > Chordata > Aves > Coraciiformes > Alcedinidae > Corythornis > Corythornis vintsioides. The sequence continues at coordinate 26,276 of JAOEGS010001132.1, read as the reverse complement.
ATCCTGGGGTGCATGCCCTGTGGCACTCCACTTCAGCCCTGCTATCCATCCCCAGAGGAAAGGGGTTTTCCCCTCACAAAGGTTCAAGGGTGCTGGGACCACTTCTCCTGTTATTATCCATATTTGCAAAGGTTCCCCCTGCTTTCTCCATTGGCAACAGATGGTCCCAACCACATGAGGTGCAGCCATCAGTCAGCAGACAACTTCTGCCCCTCAGGTCCCCCTGCCCATGCCATGGCACAGGGGAGGTGGCTGCTCACACTGTTCCAAACCTGCTCCCAAATAGCCACCAGCAGCCCGGTTTGGGCCCCACACATGCTAAAGGACAATTTCAGTGGCCAAAAATAGAGAAGGCAGCTCCCTCCAGAGCCAAGAAACAGACACAACCCTGATACTCCCCTTTTTCCACATTTCTAGAGACAGACATATGCCACATACCTCAGAGTGCTGGGGACAGCAACAGCTCTGGACCAAAGGCACTGGGATATCTCCAGCAGCATCAGAGGTCTTCTGCAAGCTGTGGAGCCGAGGGGAAGAGGCCAACTGGTGCTGCCCTTAGCCCTGCTCATGAGCAGCACCTGCCTTTGGCCTCCTTCCTATCCAAAACAGAAATGAGAGGAAAATCCTCTTTTTCTCTTTCCCTCCCTTTTATAGACCCTTGAGCTAGGGAGGGGCTATTAACCCTTCCTTGCCCACAGGCCATTCACTGTAACCCAGCTGTCCCCCAGGCAGGACAAGAAGGGGACATCACAGGAAGAGCTAAGCTTCCATGTGGGCTCCATTCCATTTCTTCCCTTTCTAGCCCCCTGTCACTACCCAGGGTGTTGTTTGGCTGCTACCAGCAGTGATGAGAAAAAACAGATGGTAAATAGACTCATTTTCTGAAGCACAGTTAACCTGGAAACTAAACAGTAGAGGGGAAAATGGAGCTGTTTGAAGGCTGAAGGAATCACCAGGGAGGTGATGGGGAGGGAAGGAAAGTGCAGTGTGCCCTCAGGTATAAGAGGAGAGCAGTCTGGGATCCCTCTACCCAGCCAGCATGAGCTTATCCAAGAGGCAAACTGCTTTGTGTGGGGTGGCTTGGGCTGGCCCACACCCATTGACACCCAGGGGTGCTGCCAGGACTGCCATGGGCTCTGCTGGGGAACACTAAGTGAGCACTTAACTGCCATGCCTCAGTTTCCCAACTTGTACCCCATGGCTATCCATAGTTACCAGCCGTGTCAGTAGTGACAGGTCACACATCCAGAGTACAGTGAGAATCTCTGCAGAGAGATGTAAATCCAAGTCAAACACTTCTTTAGCTCTCTCAGGAAGATCAGACAGTAATCAGCTCTGACAGCAGGGCCCAGCTGGCAGGAGGGCAGGAGAATGGTCTCACTTGGCTTAGAGCCAGCTCCTCAGCCCTGCCTCATGGTGGAGCATTCCAATTTCACCCGTGGTGAGGCTTGAAAACTCCAGGGGCTTGTATGTGTGAAGTCCTCTCAGTGTTTAGTTGTGCTTAAAAAAAATGCTCCTTGCTTTTCTGTACTGCCTGCAACTGAGCCTGGCTGGGACATCTGGGATGGGAGGATAGGAGCAAGATGGTTAGAGGCAACAGGCTGCTGGAAGAGGGCAGCTGCCTGAAGGTTTTCAGGAAAACCTTCCTTTGCATTCATCACCTCCACAGCACAGCCTGTCACTTGCAGCTTGCTGGCCCTGCCTTAAACTGCCCCAGACAACATCCAGAGATCCCCTGTTTACTGATTAGCAGTCAGCTTTGCATACAGCTCCTTGAGACTCTTCCTCCTTTCTTTAATAAGTACCTCCTCTTCTTCCAGCATCAAATCTGCCTGCGCAGGCAGGAGCCCCCCAAGGCCCAACCACGGGATCTGCTGGGACAGAGGTGCCAGGGAGCAGGGCAGCAGCCACTGCTTTCCCAAATCCCTTCTTAATTATGAACGATGAACACTCGAAAATCTGACCCAAGGTGGCTGCTGTTGAGTCATCTTCTGGTTAATTGCTTGCAAATATTACACTGTCTCGCAGTGTGGGCTGTAAATTACCAGCAAATAAAGTGTAGAAGCTGCTTTACAGCTAATATATTGCTTCTTGGGAAAGTTTTGGATTAAATGAGTCTTTCTGCTGAGCTAACAGCCCCTTCCCCAGGGATCAGGCTCCAGTGAGGAATGCAGGGGGATACAGATCTGAGGGTGGGGAGATGCTGCCCTCATACTGGTCTATGCTGGCACCTTGAAGGTATAAAGAGCCATGGGGGGTAAAACAGGGAGACATCTAGTCCAACTGCTGTGACAATGTTTGTGCTGCTTGCTGAGAGCCTCAGAAGTGCCAAGCATTATTTATCAATATTTCCCAATACCCCCCAAGGTGAGACTTTCTGAAGATTTCAGCATGAGGGTTCATTAAGTGACTTCAAGTGAAAAAGAAAAGAAAAATAAAACCTGCTATTCAGCAGTACAGATTTCCCCAGAGGCTTCTGTTATTACTGTCTTCCCAGTTATGAGTGATTTATCCTTGATGTTCCTGCCTTGGCATACACTCTGCAAATGATTGCTCCTGTTGTGAATCCAACCCTTTTGAACACCCGGGCAGACGGGACATAGCCACCATGGGTGCCATCATCCTTCTGCCTTCCCTTGTGGTCCCCAGGGGTCTGGGTTGATCTGCTGCCCCACACATTGCCAATGTTTCTTAAGCTCTGGCAATGGGCAGCCCTAGATAGTTAATAAGTGTTTCAGGAACTTGAGATTCGGCTAAAGTGTGAATGGCTCTGCTATGGGTCAGTGAAGCCTTTGGGATATCTTGTCTGGTGCCCCCAGAAACTGCCTATGAAACTGCCTCCAAATTTAGCCTAATTTATTAATTCGAATCTCTGGATTCAAGGACATCTGTCCATCATCAAAATGCATCCGTGCCAGTGGAAGGAGGTGGAAGTTCTTTGTGAATCTAAGGGTGATGAAAAGCAGAAAATACCAACAATGCTGCTGAGCTGCCTTCCAAAAATAAATGGTGGCCCAGCAAAAGAAGAAAAAAGTCTCTCCTCTCCCTGCCTTGAGCTGTTTGATTTTCTTTTTTTCCCCAGGCACATAATTAAATCAATTAGAAGGTAACACCAAGGACCAGGGCTGAGCTACCACTGGGGAAAAGTTCCACTGGGGATTTGTCCCCAGCACTGGCTGGTGACAGTCCAGGACTGCTGCAGGATCTCCAGTCACATTAAAATGACAAATTTCCAACTTATGGCAAGCATGAAAAGACGACTTGGATGTTGTTTGTCCGTGACTAACAGGAAATAAGATTTCACATCATTTCTGGATCATTCTTGCAGTCATGCTGAAAGGGAACAGTACTCTTTGAATCAACGTGTCCTCCCTGTGAAAATCAAAGTTATTTCAAGGTTTTATAACTTCCTGTTGGCCATCAGAAAAACAGAGGCAAAATCAGCAGCAGCCTCAGTCAAACATCCCCCAACCCTCTGTGTCCCTCTGATTTCCTAGAAAAAGAAGATTAAAGTGTTAAGAAGTCCTACTGCTTTTTCTCTCCATCTTCCTCTGTAGCTTCAAGACAAAGGATGATTAATTGATGAAGGAGCCTCTTTCTATGAAGACACTCACTGTACTGTGCAAAGAAATGCAAACTATAATTAGCAGGTTTTTTTCTTTTGCTGTGTGCACTCAGCAATCCCCAGGTCCTGCTATGGGGGGATGGATTGTTTAGAGGTGTTGAGCAGAGGTCAGTCCTTCAGGCAGTTCAGCAGCAGCTGGTGACACAAGTGAGGACTTTTTGGAATCAGCCAGTGAGTTTAGCTACATCTCAGTGCAAAGCATCACCTTGAAGCAGATGTGTCCAGAATCTGTCAGCCTCTCTGCTGCCATTGCTGATGGATTTTAAAACTCCTGCAGATTCCCTCTCCTCCCTATCTGCTTCCACACCTTGCCACAGAATGGGACTGCAAAGGAAAAATACAGTTCCTATTATACACACGTAGGGAATCAGCAGAAAAAAGACATGCACTTGTTGGAGTGGGTCCAGGGAGGCCACAAAAGTGATCTAAGGTTTGGAACCCCTCTACTGTGAGGCCAGGCTGAGAGAGGTGGGGTTGTTCAGACTGGAAAAGGCTCCAGGGGGACCTTCTGGTGGCCGTTCAATGCTCAAGGACAAATGAGGACAGACTTTTTAGCAGGATGTTTTGTGACAGGACAAGGAGCGATGTTTTACACTAAAAGAGGGAAATTTAGACTCAAGAGAAGGAAGAAGTTTTTGATGCTGAGGGTGGTGAGCTCCTGGCCCAGGCTGCCCAGAGAGGTGGTCAATGCCTCATCTCTGGAAACATTCCAGGTGAGGTGGGTTGAGGCTCTGAGCAACCTGCTCTAGGTGCAGATGTCCCTGCTCCCTGCAGGGAGGTTGAGCTAGATGAGTTTGAATGGTCCCTTCCAACCCAAAGCAGTCTATAATTCTATGAAATGAGGTTTATGTTTAAATCAAGGATGATGTATAGAAAGACTGCAGCTGTTTTCTTGAGGTGCCCGGCTGGAGTGTTCCTTGACTGCTTGAGCTCACCCAGCATCTCCTGCAGACTGGTCCTCCTGTTGGTCAACCACTTCACTCTTTATTTGGAAAACATTCCCTTAGGAAAAACCTGGGGCAGCCAGAAAGCCATTTCCTTTATCAGGAATACCTTGAAGGGAGCAAAAGAAGCAGGGAGGAAGGAAGCTGTAAAAGCAGAGGAAGCTGTAAGGCATTCAAAACCTCAGCTTGGTGACGCTCAGGAGCTGGAAAGGAATAAAAGAGTATCTGGTCTTTGTTCACTCCTGGAGCCACAGCTCTGGCAAAGATGAGCAAGGACAATAAAACTTCTACCAGTCCAAGATTTTCCTTGATGAAGGATTTACTCATCAAGAATTCTAAATAGTGTGAAAATAATAATGGAAAACATTTTTGTTGTCTCTAGGGAGGAAGATGCACACAAAGTGGTTTTTCTTGGCTGGGTCATGCTGGCAGCAGCCCTGGGTTCAAATAGCTGCTGCACAGATTTCAGGATCCACCCTCAGAGAAAGACTGGAAGGAAATGTGTCCTTCCCTCCTTCCCTCTCTCCTTCAGCTAATTTTGTGTTTCTCTTTCTGGCTGTGCTGCAGAGAGTAATGAACGTGGGTGATTTGCCATCAGATAAATTGCATGCCATTAGCTGCCTGTTTAGAGACCATATTTCCTCTTTGTGATGAGAACTCAATATCTTTCCAATGAGTTATTACTTGGAGATCTTCTAGACCTGGACTGTAAGTACCGAGCAATTACTGCACCATAATTCCAGGGCTGCTCGCCTCCCTGCTAGACACTGTCTCTTAAGCCTCGTCAGGTTGACTGGAGGAAGCTTTTTCAGTTGTAAAAGAATGGCTTAATGGCAGCTGTTTTGACAGTTCCCTTTTCCCTTCTCCTTTTCTAGCAGCCTTTTCAGTCACCCACTGCAATCTCCTTGCCCCGCCCAGCAATGCTAGATGGTGAAGGAGTTCCATGGTTGCACCTTGCAACAGGAGTCTACTGGAAATATTAGATAAGTGGCCAAAAGCTAGTACCAACACAGGCATTAAACCACGCTGCCCCATTATGCCAGCTCCCCTGAGGGGCTGGCACAACCACATGTGCCAGCCCAGCATTTCCCAGGGATGTTTTTTTTCTTCTCTCCAGTCTAAATCTCCCTCTTTTAGTTTAAAACCATCACCCCTTGTCCTGTCACAACAGGCCCTGCCTAAAAGTCTGTCCCCATCTTTCTGACAGGCCCCTTTAAGCATTGAAAGGCCACCCAGAGGTCTTCCCAGAGCCTTCTCCAGGCTGAACAATCTAAGCTCTCTCAGCCTGGCCTCCCAGCAGAGGGGTTCCAGCCCTCAGATCATTTTTGTGGCTTCCTCTGGACCTTCTCTCACTAACCCTGCTCCCACCCTGGGTACCTCAATCACGACTTGCTCCAATGGCCTCAGGAAAATTCCCTCCTGTTCCAGGGCCATCTCTTCTGTTTGCAAAGCAGGAAAAGTCTTTCTGTCCCTTTGGGAAAAACCCTTTGCCCTGGGACATGGTCCGGAGCACTGTTTGCTTTTTTTTTTTTCCCCTACAAGCACACAGTCGAGGCTGGAGCTCAGCATGGCAACAGCTGAGGCTTGAACAGTGGTTTGGATTTTAAATCTCATTATTGGAGGAGTATCAGCTCCTCCTGACTTTTCTATACCTTAAGGTATAGGTGGTGTTGGTATCCCCTTTAGAGCTGTTTCAACAAAAGATTCCCAAGATGGGCCCATTTTTCCCTCTTAAAAAAATGAATTACAAATGTAATAGGTGCTTCTTCAAGCTTTGCATGGAGCTGGAGTTGAGCCCAGCTCTTGTCTGACAGGATCATGGTGTGGGCTGGAGAGAAGTGCTGAGACTGTGAGAAACAGGTGCTCTGAAATTGAAAGAAACTCACCACAATTCTGCAAGCAGGCTGAGCCCACCCTGGTGCTCTCTCTGTGTCCAAGAGCAGCTTCTAATGCTGTTTTTCTCAGAGGCTGGATGCTGAGAGGAGATGGTGTATCCGGAAACATTGTCCCTTGCAGCGAGCACTAGCAGCTCCTCTGCCTGCAAACCTGTGCAAACACTGCTGAGACTCACTCCCCAGAAGCAAGTTTCTTTTTTGTTAAGCACTGAGAAGCAGAAAACTCAGGGCTGGAACTGTTAACGCCGAGTTCACAGTGCCCGGGGCATCTCATGCATTTTTAAACATCTCGACCTGCAGAAGCGGAAAGAAAAGAAGAAAGCAGAGTGCTTGGGGCTGTCTTGCTGCCCAGTGCCCCTGCTCCAGGCACCTCTGCTTCCACCCAGCCCCTGGGTTCCATGCTGGTGGGACCAGATAAAGATCAGCAGGATGTGATGCAGCAGAACACAACACATCAGGATGGGATGCAGGGGACAGGGTGCAGCAAGTCAGGGTGCAGCAGAGAGGCTGAGCACCTTCAGGTGCTTCCCCAGACCTTCTGGGAGCTGCTTCAGGAGCAGGGCCCAGCTCTCAAAGCACCCTGAGCATGAACTCTTGGCAGATTTATTCATGAATGATATGTATTAATTAAGGAAAACCATTCCCGATGAGCAATTAAACACCCAAGTAAGCCTCAGGTGGGTGAGTAGGTGGATGGATGGAGAGCACCATGACCTCATGCTTTACCAGGGCAAATACTCCCTTACAGTAGAAATGGTAAAACAGAGCCAGCCAGGAAACTTGCTTTTTTTTTCTCCTCTTCTTTCTTTTAGCAGCTCTTCTTACTTTTGACATCTCTCCACCTTCGGTGCTTGGAAAGTCTCCAAAAGAGAGAAGAGCTTGGTGAGGTGACCCTGGCCACTCTTGGCTGTAGAGCTGCTAGTTTGAATCAAAATCTCTTTCTATTCTTCCTCTGACTCTATTCCCACTGTCAGCTACAGGAAAAGCAGCCTATCCTGAATGAAGTCAGGCAGGGTGTCCTCCACCACAGGCAGGTTTGTCTCTCCCTTTCCCTCCTCCAGAAATATAAAAACATTATTCTTGGCAGCATTGGGGTTTTTTTGAATGGCCAAGTAATGGAACAAGCCTACGGGAGATACTTCAGCCTCCCAAACTGCTGACGTTTAATTGTATCCAGGAGACCAGGCTAATACTGGGAGTATTTTAAATAGATCAAATAATCATTGCTTTGCAAAGCCAGATTTTTATGTCTCAGGCCTCAGGCAGGTAGAGTTCAAGTGCATTTGGATAGTGTATTAATAGCGTATTAATGAAGCCTACATTTGCTGCTTGCCATCTTCAAAGGCACTCTTGTTTTTGAGCTGTAATTGTCCACTGAGAAATGACAAAACAAACAGCAATTACACTGGAAAAGGGATTTTAAAAAAATTATGCCAGTGGGACTGGGAGCTCATAAAATAGCGTTAGTGATATATACACATTAAACTGTTGCCAATTGCTGGAGAATTGAAAGCACAGAAGTGCCTTGTTTTCCTGATTTTTTTTCTTTTACCTTTTTTTATTATTAAATTTTTTGCAGTGTGAGTGATGCCCAGGGATGAAGGCAGACGGTGCATCTGCAGCCAGACCCACAAGGAGCCCCCAGAGCATCCACAGGTTGAGATGAGGACCAGGACTGGTCTTCTGGCATCCTTGAGCTTGCAGGAGACATGGTCCCTGGAAATGCCAAATTATTCCTCCATATCCAAGGTGCCCAGTGGAGCCACGGTGCTGGGAGCTCCCTCCAAGCATTGCTGCCCTTTAGGAGCTAAATTACAGGACAATTTTCAGTGCCCTGAAAACTACTCCAGCCTCTCCAAAAAGACGAGAGCTCGCTCACCCAGAGGGTGTTTTTATTAACAGGATGCTAATAATACATTGGGGTTTTTTTAACTGGGGTGTCACTGTCCCTCTTTATGTGCAATCTGCAGAATTCTTTTCCATGAGATAATATAACCCAAGCTGGACCCAGTGTACAGAAAACTGTTGATAACAGCACGAGGACATTTATTTTCTGTGGTATTATTAAAGTGAAAACACCAGCCAGGCAGCAGTGGCCAATTACTGTCAGCTCCTACCTGCAAATAGGGAAAAATTCCCCTTTCCCAGGAAGGAGAAAGAGAAGTTATGGACTGGACTCAGTGCTGCAGCAGAGCAAAAAATAATAATAATTTGTGTGTCTGGAAAGATTAGGGGCTGAAGTGCTCCCTGCCTGCTCTGCCATGTTGGGTTTCCACCTTTATTTTTGGAGCATTTCTAGTTTCAGATCAGATTCTCTTTACCTTAAGTACACTTTTTCTATTAAAAATAGAGAAGTGTATTTCTGTGACTTAACCTACTGTAATTCAAGTAGCTTGTAGAAAAACATTAAGCAGCACGTGGTTGCTGTAAGCTCTGTAAAGAAGCTCTAAAACCACTGAGGCATTAGAAGGTTCTGGCTGAAGGGCAGGATCCAGCATCACCATCCCCCAAGAGCAGAGGCAAAATAGATCCCTCTCTGTGACAATGTTTTCCACTAATTCAGTCATTGCAAAGCTGAGGAATTTGGGATGAAAAAAATATGGAAGAGCATATTTGCCTTTTCTTGCCTGTGAATAAAACCTATGTCATATATTAATATCAAAACCATAAAGAACATGAAAATTGGGAACAAAGTGCTCAGCTCCCTCATTACAGATAGTACTTAATGTTGTTTAGGAAATCAGTTTTAAATGCATGCTCAGATAAGCTTCTTTTTTCATCTGTAGCTACCACATTTTAAATGGCTTTTATTTAACTAATGAAAACTACTTTTGATTCTGGCTTTTGGGTGTCTTAAATTGAAAACCAATTTCCATCTGACTAGACCATGGCACATGTTGCAAGACCAAAATTAACAATCATCTCATAAAAAAGAAATGCATAATTCCTTGTATTATAACATAATAAAATGCAAACATGAAGAATTGCCATAAATGTACATTAAGCTACATAATTGGTTAAGTAACCTCACATACATAAAGTGGTTTCTCCTGTTCAGCAAAAAGAAAGGAGTTGTAAAAAGAGTAAACCTGTTAGTGGTTACTAACCAAGAAGAACCAAGTTAAGAAAATAAATAAAACAGACAAATGAGAAACAAGATTAAAGATGATCATATAAACCAAGCTTTCTGCTTTGCTAATTTAAATCATGATTAAAATGGTTGGCTGAAATCAATCATCTCCACAGTCATCAGCTTTAAAGCTCCTTCCACCCCAGGAAGGTCTGGGGGTGGGAAAGTGGCAGGAGATCTGCTGGGTCTCATCCCCCTATAGCTCTTGGGCTGGTGCTGAGCTACCATGGAATTTAAAAAAAATCAAATTACCAGTGGCAAAAGCTTCCCAGGATTGTTTGGTCCTTGCCAGCACCAGCTCCATCAAACACCACACACTCGGAAAGACGCTGGTTGCACAGTTGTTCCTGCCTGCAGGAGTTACAGAAAGAAGAGGGGGATTTGGGGAGAAGCAAGGGTATTAGAAAAGAAGCAGTGTGATGGTTGATGGTCCCTTTTGATGCACATCCCATGATGCTTAGTAGATAATGGTTGGCCCAGAGCCACAGAAGAGGGATGTAGGGCTGTGGAACCTGGCTGCCACCAAATCCATCCCTTCCTGAGTTTTACATGGGTAAGATTTGCAAATTGTATAGGATAGCATTAACTTAGAGCCTCTCAGGTAGGTTTTCTAGAGCTGGGCGAGGTGAGGAGGAGCAGCAGGTATGTGCCAGCCCCACAGCAGTGTCCCATCTGCTAATCTATTCCACCTTGATGGGCAGCAGGAACCACCTTGCTGTTGTTGTGGCTGTTGGGGTGCTGTAGGGAGCCCAGGGATACACTGTGTCCTCACAGCCCTATGGCAGCACCCACACCAGGACCCCCTGCAGTGTGTGGCCGTGCCACCACCCGTGAGTTTACCACCAATGGGAAGCAGCAGAGGCTTCACATCTCTCCACACCAGGCTTCTGTGGTCATTCATGATGCTCTTGAGGAGGAATCATCTTTTGGAAGCAGAATGGGAAGATGTCTGAGGAGTTGATTTTGGATTTTAGCAGGGCCTGGGGCAGCCCAGAGGACATGCAGGCATGTGGTGGTGCAGCTTCCACCTGGCTACAGCAGCATTCTGGAAAGACATGAAAAGAAAAAAAAAAAAAATCATCTAATTCCTTGCTGGCATCTCTTGCTCTGACTCGGTTCCAAAGCACACCCCCGCTCCCGAGAAAACCAGACCATCTTTCTTTCATATGAAAGAGAGAAGCTCAGCAAGATGTAGCAATAATCTGTCGTTTTCTATTCCACTGCTCAGCAAGGAGCCTCTGGGGATGGTGGGGAAGGAAAGGGACCTCAAAATAGCGGCAGACTTTCTGTGCAGCTGGAGAAGCTTTCCGGAACAAAGAAAAACCTGGAATAGAGAAAACAGTCCCTTTACTCACTCCCATCCCAGGGAAAAGGCTTGAGTGTGAGTGGCATGAAATGCCCCGTGGTTTTGCTTGACTGGGAGTAGCAAGCAGCACCCACCTGGAAGAGTTGGGAGGCTTCAAATAGGCATCTACAATCATCATCCAGCTGGGCCACCCAGGGTTGGGACTCCCTGGTCACATCTGCTTTGGAAAGCTGGGTTTGCTTCTGCTCCCCAACCAACATGTTGCCCAACCTTGTGTCTTGGCATTGATTGTTCCATCCATGGAACAGGCATCTCTCACCCTGGCAGGGGCCTGCTGGACCAGTGCTGGGCCAGCACACCCCTATGGTCCTACTTGCACAGGCAGAAAAGGCATGGACAGTTTGAAGCTCCTGTTTGAAGCCCATGGGCTGCAGCTTTCACCACACTGAGACATGACTGTCCAGTTCCTGTCATCTGACCCTGCTGTCCCTCCAGAATGAGACCTAAGCTTCTGAACTTCATAATCCTCAAACACCACATGCCTTCATCCCCTCTCCCTATCATCCTCCTGCCCCAGAAAAAGAGATGCCTCAAGCCAGTGGCAGAGAAAGTGCCCTGTGGCTGAGGCCCTAGGACCTGCTCTTTGCTGGGTAGGACAGTACAATGGAAGGACCAGGGGAGTGTCATTTCTTCTGCTGGGGCACACAAGTAGAGATTTGATCTCTGGGAGGGGCAAGAAGCACCTTTGCACCCCCCAACCTTGTGAAGGGCTCAGCGCTGGGAGGGTGCAGCCCCCACAGCTGGTGCCCTGCCTGAGAAGCAGCAGCCACCCAGCTGCTACAGTTAGTGGTCCCTGCCTGATGGCAGCTCTGGCTACATCTCAGCTCAGTCATTTCCAAGTTCCTACCACCACCTTGTTAAACCAAACTAGGCATAAGCCAAAGGCAAGTTGCAGCAAGGAAAGGGTTTCCAAAGCACCAGCACCAGATGTCCCAGGTCCCAGGTGAGCCTCATCTACTGTAAAAAGCACCATCTCGAGGCTTTTTGTCTGGCCAAAGCTGAAGCACTCCAGCTGAGCATGAGCCTCGTGATGCCAAAGGGTACAAATTGGCACCTATTAGCCATCCTCAAAATAACTCCAACTTGTTCAACATAATGAGGTGATTAAATCAGCATGAGAAATTCTGCTTCTTGAAGCCAACAGGACACGGCAAGATAAATTGTGTTTCAAATCCCAGCACAATTAGGGAAAGGACAGAGCAGGGTTTGGGGAAGGGGATGTCTGCATTGGCTACACTGAGCTTAGTGCACTGTGCTAGCAGGGCCAGGTCAGGGTGAACAGGGGGTCTGCATTGACCCACAGCCCTATCTCCTTTGGTAGTGCTCTAGAGGCTGGGAAAATACAAACATTTCCTAACATCCCTGATTTCACCCAGTTTTCAGCCCTGCCAAACCCTTATGGCATATGAGGACACTGCTGCAATGGATGCCAGCTCTAGGCTGAGACCTGCCACCATCTCCCACACCTCCTGCCTATGTGTTTTGCTACCAGCAAGCTCTTGCTGTAGAATCTTGGTGTGTTAAAGCTGATGTTAACACAAAGTCCCCTGGGATGGTCTCTGTGAGCAGAGCATTTTGGCAAAAAGTTTACTTCTGCTTCATGAGGCAGGGGAAAACAAGCAAGAAAAGATATTGCACAGCATGTGGGTCTGGTAGCATAGGAAGGGAGCTTGCCATGTTAGTAAGGAGCACTCAAGCAGTGCCTCAAGTTAGTGTCCTCAGCTTCTGGAACAGGGAAGCATCTCCCCATCACAGTGCAGAAGAGGATCAGCCAAACATGAATACAGGGGTGAGAGCTCCAGAAATCACCCCTCTGGCAACATCAGCTGACCTGGACATCAGGGGAGCTCCAAGACCTCTTAATCCTGCACTGTTTTGGGAGATCTTCATGTCAGCACAGAGCTGCAGAGCTCCACTAAGCCACTCACCTCCATCCCCCCATACAGGCATTTCCAGCAGATTTTCAACGACCTTCAGAGGGTTGTCTCTGCTTGGCCAGCATTCAGCTCTGCTGATCCAGTGCCTCCCCAGTTCCTGTCATGCAAATGGAGGAATGGTAAATCTTTGGTCAGCAGTAATTCACATCCAGACATTGCAGGGACAGAAGATAATGAAGGTTTTTGAAATCCAATAGTCCCTAAACACTTTCAGGTGCTGCCTTTGCCTTTCTATCTTCATGCTTCAGGGACAAATAATTCCTTACAATCTGTGCTCCCAGCCCGTTTCGCCTGAACTCCGGAGAAGGATTTCAGTCAGGTCTAGCACAGCGGATCATCATTTGTCATAAAATTATTTTTGCTCATTTATCTCCATTCTGCCTTTTCAAGTCCTTTCCTTGCGTGCTACTTCGGCCAAATTCCCAATTCCCTGAATTTATTATCACTATAAAATGGTTGCCTGCTCCACAGCATGACCTAGACGTGCACCCCACTGTGATGCTTTAGAGGCCTTTGTCTGTTCCTATGGCAACTGGAAAAAGAGGCAAGCACTGAAGCCAGCACCAGACCGGATGCTGCCCGGATGCTGCCACCCCCCTCCCAGCTGGGAGGAGGCCAGAAGAACATGGGGAAATACACAACGCTGGGATGAGTGGGGTAGAAACATCTCCCTGGTGTTTTCTGTCCTCTGGTCACCTCATAGCAACTCTGTGCTTGGTCCACACATGGCCAGGAGGACATGGCTCTACTAGGGTGCTGGATGGTCCTTGGTGCTGTGCTTGAAGCTGGGGTGGGATGGAGACAACAGGTGCCTCTTGGGATGGGGATTTAACCATGGGGACATGGATATCAGCCCTAGGTCCCCCCAGTGCTGCCCACCCACCAAAGCCTTGCCCAGAGGAGCACATCCAGGGTGGTGCATGGGCCTGGCACCCAGGTGGGTGGCACAGAGTCCTGTGCCCTGCAGGGTTGGTCTTGTACTAGTTTCTTACTCTGCTTGTCCTCCAAGTAAAATACCTCACTCCAGCTCACAAACCATCCACCTTTGCCACAAAGATCTGCTTCTGCAAAAACCTACCACCTTCAACCTGTTGATAGACATTAACACCTTTGCTTTCATTTACTGATGCTATTCTCTTTTAATTCTTCCTTAATCAGCCCCCACATCAGCCACTCCATCAGCTTGCCTGGAGTCGAACTGGAGCTGACAGGTCTGTAATTATCCAGGTCATCTCATTTATCCTTTTTAAATGCTGGCAGAGCTCTCACCTGGGAAATCAGTGGAGCAGGTTCAGCTCTTGCTTTTGACACAGACACATTTTGTTTTTCCTCTTGTGATGGGTCCCTGCCCTCAGGCTGGGGCTCCTGTGGGAGCTGCCTAACCAGCACCTTTCATACAGCCACCAGCACCATCCCTGCCTCCCACAGCCTCCCAGATTTCAGTGAAACCTGGGAAAAAGTAATGGAAGGGCCCCTTATCCTCTCTGCAGCACATGAACCAGATTCTCTGCTGCTTGCAGAACAGGAGTTGGGCTCCAGGAGTGACATCTCTCAAATGTCACCACAATAGCCACTGTATTTACTAAACATCCCCTGGGCTGGGGTCTGTAAGTCACATCCTCACATGGCAGGATGCTATTCCCCCATTTCCCATTTTGAAAACAAAAATGTTCAAAACGAAAGCAAATAAAATGGAAACAGTCTCTGGCCTTGACCCCAGGGGGGAAATGAGATTACTTCCTTCTGGAAGAGACCCAAGGGGGCTGCAGGTTTCCCCACCCTGGGTGTTCACTGCAATTCCTGAGGCAATGTCCCTGTGCAGGCTGGGGTAACAGCACACACAGGCATCCCCTGGCCACAGCCAGCAGGACTTCATGTCCCCTTTGCTGCCCAGACCAGCAGCGTCAGGCCCAGAAGCTGTCCCTGCAAGTACTCACAGCTGCTCTTTGGACCAGGTTAAGCTTTACTTGGTTAATCAAACCACTGTGAAGCTGCATGAGCCTCCAAGAAAATGAGAAGAAAGAGCATTTGCAGGTAGCAAACGAAATTCATATTAGGGCCCCTTCAGCAGATAACTTATAGCCACCTATAAAAGCAATGTGCAGCAAGTCTTCTGAGGCCAGGCTGCTTTTAACACCCATCAAAAGACACTGGGGAAAAAAAAAACCCAAAACAGTGAAGAGGGCTGAACAAAAGCAGCAACGCTACAGAGACACCCTGGCTGCTTGGCAGGGGAGGCAGCACATTTACACTCACTGTTTGTCTTTGATCTGCTGCTCCTCCGTTCTGGTTTTACACTCACAAAGGATGCTGCTGATCCAGGCAGAGCCCCAAGCAAGTGGCCAAGCCCCACACACTCCTCCTGCAGATGGTACAAGGCACTTGAGAGATGGATAGGAAAGAGCTTCTCCTCCATCTGCAGCCATGCGGTCACGACACACTGGCAGGAGAGATGGGCAGAAAAGTCTTTGCTCGCTGCCATCTGGCAACCAGAGTCCAGGGAGCTGGGGCTGGAGGTAAATAAGAAAATAGCTTTTCTGTTTGCACACTTGTAGGAAGAAGGAGGTTAAGTTGGGACCAAAAACTGGTTTGAAAGCCTGGCAATGTGTGCAGAGCCACATTTGTGACCTCTGCTTACTCCAGAAAGAGCTTCTCCCTGAGGGCAAATGAAAATATGGGGTTGTTTTGGTGCTGGGATTCACTGGGAACCAGAGTAGACATCACCAGGCTTTGTCCAATGTTGCTCAAAACCCCTCTGGGAAGCAGCTTTATAGCAAAGGATTTGTGAGAGGTCGCTGTTCAGCAGCGGAAGGGTTTGCTGAGCAAAGGCACTGCAGGAAGGATACCAGGGGATGAAAAACTGCTGCATTTTAATGCCCAAGGCTGGCTGAGGCTCAGTGGCATTTTCTTCTATCTGCTGCTTTGTAATCCTGGTTTGTGTCTCCCAGCAGGTCACAAGCTGTGGTCCAAAAGCCCAAAGAAAAAGGGTAGTCTGCTGCGTGGAGGAGGTAGTCCCATGGCAAGGTGTGTTCAGCAGGGTTTGGCACTGTGGGACCTGCTCAGGAGGATGGAGACAGCAGTAAACTCCCTAGCAGCATCTGCCAGCCAAAAAAGATTGAAGAAAGAGAATGGCCTCCAAATAAGCATTTGCATGTGAGCTGCAAGACCCTCACAATTGAAGCTCAGCACTGCTCTAGAGATACTGAATTTTGGGTCAAGGAAGGAATCATAGAATCATTTAGGATGCAAAAGACTTAAGATCATTGAGTCCAACCATTAACCCAACATAACTAAGTTGAACCCAAGTTTATCACTAAACCATGTCTTGCAGCACCACACCTACAAATCTTAAACTACCTTCACCACTGCCCTGGGCAGCCTAGGCCAGGCCTTGACAACATTTTCCTGTTTCCCAACCTAAACCTCCCCTGGCACAACTTGAGGCTGTTTCCTCGTCCTGTCACTTGTTACTTGTGAGACTGACCCTCACCACACTACAACCTCTTTCTTTGTTCCCCCTGAAGGCATACTTGCAATGTCCTTGGGCATCCTCTTGCTCCAGGACACCCTGGGGAGCATCATTTGGGCTGCTCCCATCCAACATATTGATCTCCAGATAAGCAGAGCCAGGGAGCCCACACTGAGCTGGCAGGTGAGTGGCACTTCTCCAGCACTGCCAGCAACATACATCAAAGCAGCACCAACATTTTCGACTGAGATGTCTAAAAACGAAACTTCTACCTATGCTTGGGATTCTTAATCTCTCTTGTCTGTGAACTGCTCTGCTCCTTTCCAAATGAGCTTGAACTCCTCTTCCTATTTACTGCCTGCCCCTTCCTTATATAAAGAGGTGGGACGTGTCTTTCTTCAGCAATCCCAGGGGTTGGCTGGAGTCATCATGGACACCAGAGACAAAGGCAGCTCCCTCTGCCCTCTGTAGCCACAGCAGAATGTACAGTACCACAGTCTGTACAGCCCCAGCTAAGAGCAGCTCACCAGCACCACCAGTCAAGCTCACACCACATTTTGGAGAACCACCACCAACACAGAATGAACGAATGTCAAGTGCTTTCTGAGCTCTGCAGGCAACATTGCCACGTGTCCCTATTTCTGGCATGATAAACCCAGCACATCATAAGGCAGTAGCCCACTGCTGTCTGAAAGGCTTTTAAAAAGCTTTGTTCAATAAACACGTGGTTGTTAAAAAGTCCAGCATCGATTCTCCTTGCACATCCCCACCAGCCCATCTCTCCTCAACCTCCCAAACCTGTTCCTTCTCCAGTGCTGGGATCCCTTTGTACAGCAGCATTTTATATAATGCACTCAGTGTGATGGAGCTGTGCAGTAGAACTCACACAAATGTCTCTTTGAGCACACCTAAAGCTGCTTGTTAACCAGAAGGGAGATACAAAGAGCACAAACTACTTACTGGGGTATGTCTCGCATGTGCTGGTTGTGCACAAGCCCCAATGCTAACCAGCAAACTTCTCAGGAATTCAATAGCACCAAGGATTTAATAGCTGCAGAGCTGAAGCTGTGAAAAATAAATGGGCTTTGTTTGGTAGCTTCCTGCCACTTGTGGGAAACAAAGTGGTTTCAAACACTGGGACTTTAAAGCTGGGTATTTTTAAAACAAAAAGAAAAACTGAAGTAGATTTCCAGCCAACATCTGAGCGAGATGAACTCATTTGAGTATTGTTGGGGAAGGAGCTGAAGGCTTTAAAAATGCTCATTCATTCATCCTTCTCATGACAGCATTAGGATAAACGGAAGGAGCCTTCAGCCTCACACCATCCTGCTTCTCAGTGCCACACTGGGCTTGGGTGGGATATCCCTGCTGGGGTGCTGGGAGGTGGGATTTCTTACACAGGAGCAGAGCTGGATATGCCACTGGATGAGCACCAATCTCATTCACCCCACACGAGGGGATGGAGTGGGATGAAAAGCCTCCAAGACAGCTCAGGCAGAATGCAAAGTGAAAGCTGCTCACCTGTGGAAATACAACCCAGCAGGTGGAGGAAGCCTTTCCTTTATTTACAGCAGCTTCCCAAGATTCCAGGTATGAACTGAAAGGGTTTGTCTGCTTTTTGAGAAGCTATTTAGCCCTCTACAAAGAGATGAACAGCGTCTTCATAAATTTCAGTGATGTCCAGAGGACAGCAGGATCAGAGGAAAAAGTCCTGACCACAGATCCATCAATCTCTTCAGGAAAGAATCAATTTTTATGTGCTTGTAGCTGTGGGGATTATTGTTGACCTTGTGAAATCATAAATAGAAGGCACTTTTGGCACAGTCCCTGCTTTCACCTGGCTTATTTTCCTTCTCTCCCCCTGCTCCTCAATTTTGGAAGGTAACTGCCTACTTTACAGGCATCCTGCCTACAGAAACTTCCACTGGAAATATCCATGCATGCCTTTGTTGGTTTTGTTTGAGTTGTTTGTTTTTTACTAAAAGCAGAAGAGCCCTGTGATGCTCCTGGGCTCCATCTGGGGTTAGCATCAGCACGGCACAGCCAAGGCAGGCGAGCACAGTGCATGGAGCTGCTGCAGCCTAAGAGATGTACCCAAAGTCATTACCACATTTATTTAACAAAGTCTTATAGTTACATTTTTTTTGTACCATGCACCTACAGGTTTCATGCTTCCAGGCCAAGCTGGGCTGTTTAGTTTCAGAGTCAAATAAAGCATCTACTTCTTTAACAAGTGAGCTCATATTTTAAGTCATTGCAGTCTTATAGACACCTGCAACACTAAATTTTTCTCTAAATGTGCCTTGAAGACCCTTTCATGGGCTCTCAAAACATCCACATGCACAGGTTCACTTCTGCAGGACCACAAGCCTCCAAGAAAACATTTGAAACAGGATTAGGAACCTAAAGGCTTTTGCAACACCCTTCCCCCCACTCTCCGCCTTCCCAAGCCTTCTCATGGAGAGCAACTGGTTTCTTCCTACAGCAGGTGGGCATCACAGCATCCCACACCAACAGTGCCTGAGCTTCCCCAGAACCCAAGGATGGGGCTGTTCCACAAGGTGGCTGGGGCAGGATTTTGGTGTCACACCTCACCTGCTTCCTGGGAGCATTGCAGCAACTTTACAGCTCCAGGATGAGTTCCCCACAAAGCATTGTGCTCTTGCAGATCCCACAGAGAAGAGGCAAGGAACAGGTTTTGTAAAACTACTAAGGAAAAAAAAAACCAACATATTTTACAGCCCTACCTTCTGCACAGAAGGCAGGCCTTTGAAAGCCAGAATGCCTTGTAAAATCTGGGTCAGTTTTGTGAGATTATTTTGAAGAAGTGGAAAATAATTTTGACAACTTCAATCTACCCCATTTAGGTTTTTTGTGGGTTTTTTTGTTGGGTCTTTTTTTCCTCCTTTTCTTTGAGTAAAGTGCCTTGGAATGACTTTTTGTCTTCATAATCTACTGAAGTTAAATCAAAGTTAAGACCCTAATAAAACCCAAATGATTGGTGACAAAGCTCTGTGAACTCTCGCAGGGGAGCAGCCAGGTCTCTCACCCAGACCAGCACTGCCACAACTGATTAACCGAGCCAGTTAAATCACTCCTCATCTCACCAATGCTCTTCATTTGAGCCCAATTCCCTTCTATTTCCAGCTGCACAGCCACCAGCCTGAGGAACAGAGACTAGGGAGCTGTGTTCCCATCTGGGAACCACCATTGCCCTTGTCATGGGATGGGAAAATAGTCACATCACAGAAGGACATCTCTAGTGTAGCCCTGGAGCTGGTTATACCCTGTCCTGAATATAAGCTGCAGGCCATGTCCAAGGAGCAGACTCACTGCCCAGCCAAAGGCAGAAGCTTTCTGCAAAACACTGACCTACCCCATCCCATGTGAGAGAGTCAAAAGCACTGCCCTACATGTGTGGAGACATACATGGGGACATAAATCTAAGTGGCAGCAGCATCAACAGCATGAGTGCCCTGTGTGCCACTATGCCATGATTCACCCACTTCAGTGGTCTTGTCCCAAAACCATAGAATGGTTTGGTGTGGACCTTTAAGTGAGCAGGGAGCTTCAGCTAGAGCAGTTTGCTCAGAACTCTGGCCAAATCTGGCAGAGACTGGTGCCTATGTGGAAAAGGAGCTTTGTGAATGCAGGAAGAGGGCTGAGGTCTGGGATGTGGATGCAATGAACTGGAGAACCCCAACAGGTCCCATATCAGCAAGATTAATCCCCCTGAGGCTGACCACTTGCTTCTGGCAGGGAACAATTTATCCCCATTTCCCCATCCCTTGCTCTCCTCCATCAAGGCTTTCCCAACCCCACTGTAACCCTGTGCAGGGTGAGGGTCCAATATCAGCCAATCCAAATCCATGACCTTTGCCAAGAAATCAACTGTTCTGATAGAGATGACTGTTCTGAGACCAGCACTCCTGGTCTCAACAGACCTGTTCCTCAAAGGTGCTTTCAAACTCCACTCTACTGTAACAGAGTAATTAAAAGCAAGCCTGAAACCTTCCCAGGGAACTCAGAGCACAATTAAGGCTGCAGAAAGCTCCAGAAAACAGCAAGAGAGCTCACAAGCCCCCTCCCAGGCAGGGAACAGGTGCAGGCTTTTGGTATGGAGCAGCAGTCACTGACATCCCAGAGAGCTGCACCCCATGGCTGGGATTCTGCACCTCCTTAGCTGAAATCCTATAGGGAACAAAGGAGACATTTATTGAACCGGGGGGGGGGGTGGCCCCGACACACTCTTCTCACCACATCCCAGCCCAGCACACTGGTGCCCCCCTCCCCCCCAGACTCCCCCACACCTCTGCCCTGGCTGGTAAGGCACACAGGCAGTACTGGGCAGCCCCGAGGCACCAGGGGCTCCCATCCTACCCATCCTCCCTCCTCTACACAAAGCTATCAGTGCCATCCCCCACTAGGCAAAGCCAAGGCGGCCAGCAGGATCCAGCCCTGCTTTCATTAATTTCTGTTGAATAATTAAACCCTGGGAAGTTAATACTTTCTGCTTAAAAACTCACATTGCAGTGTTTGTAATTACTGTTTTATTGACACATTAAAAATTAAAGGGCATCCTGAGGTAGCAGTTAGCACGAGAGCAGCACTCAGCCCTGGGTAAGGGGGAACTGAGCTCCTGGGCACCAGCCCAGTATTGGCAGGGGGCACAGTGTCTCCATCCCTCTCCCTGCTATGGGGAGCAGCAGTTACAGGAGGAGCAACCTCCAAACCTAGAGGTCTCAGCCTTACCCAGCTCTGTCTCCTCAGGCACAGGCTGCCTGTCTCAGAGTAGAGGGACCCCTGACAGGCCCCAGTACATTGCCCATGTCACTACCAACACCACTCCAGACTTCCCCATAGGGCACAGAAGTGGCAATACCAACTCACAGAACAAGACACCAGGGCTCCCATTCATCTCTCTTTCTGCAGCCAGGCTCTGAAACACACCCAGGAACTTCAGCTGTGGCAGCACAGCCCAACTGCCCTCTAGAAGTGTTTTATAGCCTCCAGCTGCTCCCACCCACCCTGCACAGTGGGGTGGGCTCACTGGAGGTCAGGTGGCTCCAGGCTGCTGTGTCTGGATCCCTGGGAATAGGTAACAAGGGAGAAAGGTGCTTTTAGGTCCACAGCTGCAAGGAATCCTCGTTCACTCCACCCCAGGTCTTGTGTGATCCCATCATTTTTTCATCTCTTCATCCAATCGCAAGAGAAGATATTCTTAAAGTTCTCAGGCAGAACATCCTCTCATCCCACAGGGCTGGGGCATGTCTCGGGTGGGAAGATGTCCTGACATGGGGTGGTGTTCCCAGGCATGGCCAGTGTACTGTGTCCAACTGAGCAGCTTCACAGCAGACAATAAATGGCTGGAAATGTTGGTGAGTGTTTTTGTGCATGACAAGTGGTCAGCAGGCAGGGTAGACAACTATCAGCTCATGGTGAAGTGCTCATCACCAGTGTGTAGAGGAGCCCTCTGCCAACTGCTGGAAGAAAGATGCTGCTGGACACAGGGAGAAGGCAGGGACATGGTGGGAGAAGGCAGTGATCTTTCTTTTCTGTGTCAGGGAGGTGACCCTTAGACCCTGCCAGCCCATGTGTACCAGCCCAGTCTATGCCAGGAGCAAGGCTGGAAGGGCCTGAAGACATCCCAGGATAATGCTTGGCATGATGTGTGGCCTATGGGAAGAGTGGCAAAAGCCCCCTCTGTCTCCACTGAGGACACCTCTGTCTTGCTCAGCCTGGAGGGGACGAGGCCTCCCCTGTTTTCCCAAAGTCCTATTTTAGGAAGCAAGAGCCCAGAAATATCCATCACCTCTTTCCTCACCAGCCTGTGTTACTCCAGTTTGGGCTGCTTGGTTTCCCAGTTTGGGTTGTATTATGCCAGCTACCCCTGGGTAGTCCATTTAGAGGATGTAGTGGGGCTCAGACCTACTCTGGAGCATTCAACTGTCCCAGTCATCCCATGCCACATGGACCAGGAAGGCCACACAGAGTCCTAAACTGGTTTCCATGGCAGCCAACTTTCAACTGTCTCATCGGTCTCCATGGCAATGAGACTTCCTCCTCCTCAATCAGGGTGGTAGGGCATGGCTCAGGAGTTCCCACAGCAGCTCCCCCTTCTTGAGACCATCCTCCAGGGTCTCCAGCAGCTCCCTCAGTTCCCCAGAGCAGCTCTGCCCTGCAAGCAAATCAGTACAACCAGCACAAGCTTGCAACACCTGCACAGACAGCACCTGCCGGGGTACCTGAGCAGCCGAAGGGGCACCAGCTTTTGTGAACTCAAGAGACATCAAATTTTCTCCCTCTGCCCCCACTCACCGTCCCCTCCCTCAGTGCTCGCTGCTGCTCTGTTGTAGCTGGAGCCACTTGGCAGGTACTCAGCGCTGCCTGAGACCAAGACAAGATGTAAAACAACCCCTGGGAAGAGGAGAAGGAGACAAACTTTGGAAAAATGACGCACAGATTAATTTTATTTATGCAGCTCTGTTGGGGGTGTTTAGAGCCAGTCACTGCTACCAGGCTAAAAATACCACTGGGGGCCTTAGGTTTTTATTTTTCCCTTTCAAAACCACTTTTAACAAAAACACCCAACCAAAATAGCATCCAGGGAACTGGCCCAAGCTCCTCGGGGGTGTGGGGCAGCAGGAGCTGGGGAGGTGCGAAGGCACCGGCTGCGTGCAGGCAGGTGGAGGTGGCTGCAAACAGCCCCAGCCTTCTCTGCAGCAAAACACCCCCACGTGCAGACAACCCCCCAGCTCTGCTGAGTTCTCCTCAGCTTTGCATAAAGCTGAGCCAAATGTAAGAAGCGGCGTAATCCTCTGTTTTCTGTGCTGCTAAATATAGGTGGTAATGATTCTGGGGGTTGCTGCAGAGAGTTTGTCCTCTCTGGGGTGTTTAATAGAGCTTTGCCCGACTGCTGTGATGCATCCTGGACACCAGGCATCCAATATTAGAATCACAGAATAGAATCATAGGATTGTTTAGGTTGGAAAAGATTTCTAAGATTGTTGAAGTCCAACTGTTCTTAACATTCCCTTTAGGGCCACAATGGGACCCAGCCCTTGGGGTGAAGCCTCTCCAAGAGTTTCCCTTTCAGCCCACTCAAACCCTGGTCCTCAGCAGGGCAGGAAAGGACTTGAAGCCAAACTGGCACCTTCAGCAACTTCCCAGTTCGTGGGTGGGTTGTGGCTGCAGGGCATGATTCTCGCCCCGTGTCCCCAAAAGCAAATTCCCCAAGGTAACAGCAGAGCAATGCTGTAATTCTCCCACAGGAGCTCCCACAGGCAGGAGAGGGGTGAATGGAAGAGGTGTTGGGGTTCTGCTAAGTGGGCTTTAGGGAATGGTGGAAGAAAGCAGGGTGGGTTTGGAGCTGGGTCTGGGCTCCATTCCAAGTTGATGCTGAGACTCTGAGGGGTTCAGAGCCTATCACTACCTGTGGGACAACAGATGTGGTCAGGAGTGGTGCAGGAAGAAAGAGCTGCTCTGTATTCCTGACAAGACCAACCCATGGTGAGAGGACACTGCTTAATTGACATGTTCAGAAAAAGAAGAACAAGCAGATGTTTTCATTCAGGCTCTTTTTAGCATAAAACAGCAGCACAGAAGGACAAAGACAGTGAATGAAATCTCCCCGCAGTTCAGTTTTCTGATAGGAAACGACTCAAACAGGATCTTGAGCAGCCAAATTCTCAGTGTTCTTGGCAAAGCAGCAATGATGCAACTCAGCACATCGTGCCCTGGCAGTCATGGGGGGTCACTGGGTCATATAGTGCTGTCCCCCATCCTGGGGAGCAGCATGTCGAGGGGATCAGACCCATCCAATCCCCTCCCAGGGTGTGCCCAGGTGGCAGTGGTGGCAGCTCTAGTGTTGGGGACATGTAACTCCACACCCTCTGCTTTTATAATGAAGTTAAGGCAGACAGCGTGGTTGTTGCTTGGGGGGGGAAAGATGATTAACCACTCTAATCCCAATTACAGCTTCTAATTGGGATTAATTTGTTGAGTTAATTAAGTGTGGAAATCCATTGCCTCCTAGATTTCTTTTAGGAACTCTTGCTCCCAAGGCCAGTCCCCGCCTGACCACATCTGGCCACATCTGGGAGGACAGAGGAGTGGTCACTACTGTAGGATGACACAGAGATTGCTGTGATACTGCCATCACCAGTGACAGACAGCCGGCCTCCACTCTAGCACCCAGTTGCTGCTCTTCATTTGACCTAGATGGGTTGTGGCAAGATTTGGGAACAGGAACAAGGGTGTCTCAAACCACAGTGCTAAACTTTTGCAGAGGAACAGAAACGTAGCAAGATTCTGGGGACAGTGGTGGCTGAGGGACATTTTTGCTGCAGCTACATCAGGGCTGATGCACCAAGAGGATGATGATGGAGGATCCTTGCAGGTAAAACCAGTGCAACTTCCTCCCTAGATGCCAGGACAAATTGTGCAAGGATATCCCAGTGTGCCAGGCTTGATAAGAGCCATGGACACGAGGCAAAGCACACGTGGGGCTCTGTGGACTGCAAAGTTGGGGGATTGGCAATGCCAGGAAAGGGGAGAGACAGCAGCATGAGTGCCTGGGCTCTGAGCAGTACCCAAGGGGGCTGGGGGTACCTGCCCCTGAAGAGAGCATTGCTGGAAGGCTGTGGACCTGGATTCCCAGCTGCAACCACTGTGCAGGGAAGATACGGACCTGTTGGAGCAGGGCCAGAGAAGGCCACGAAAATGATGCGAGGGCTGGAACCCTCTGCTGGGAGGCCAGGTGGAGAGAGTTGGTGTTGTTCAACCTGGAGAGACCTTTTGGTGGCCTTTCAGGACTTAAAGAGGGCCTGTCAGAAAGATGGAACAGATTTTTAGCAGGGCCTTTTGTGACTGGACAAGGCTTTGTGATGGCTTTAAACTAAAAGAGGGAGATTTGGACTAGACAGAAAGAAGACATTTTTGAATCTGAGGGTAGTGAGACCCTGGCCCAAGTTGCCCAGAGAGGTGGTTGATGCCCCAGCCCTGGAACCATTGCAGGTTGGCCAGGGTTCTGAGCAACCTGCTCTAGTTGCAGATGTCCTTGCTCCCTGCAGGTTGTTGGACTGGATAAGCTTTAAAGTTCAACTCAAACCAGTCTGTGATTCCCATCTGCTCCAACACTGCATGGCTGGCTCACCTCACTTCCCTGAGCCACACGTAGGGATCATGACCCTGCTGCCACCACTGCACACAGACAGACAGACACACAGAGCTGTCAGAGCTTCCTGATATTTTTTCTCAACACTCTCCTGAAAATTAATTAATTTGATTAATTGATTAAATAAACAATCCTCCACGCTCAGTAGCACTGAGCCAGCTGCACACTGCATCAAGCTGCAAGAACATCACCCATTCTCAGGCTGATTTGCTGGGTCTCAGTGACATGAAATTGGGGTAATTTGAGAAGGAGTTGGGACTGGTGAGTGAGGGGTTTCAATGCAACGTTCAGCAAGAAGGCCCATGCACACCTCTGGAAGGGCTGCATTGCCATGCAGGTTGCAAACTCCTTATTAGAGCTGCCGTCAGATGCTTTGAATCCTTAGATGAAAGGAACTAAATTAGGGCAGATTGTTATTTCCTGTTTTCTGGTTTATATTTATAGAAAAACTGGTATGTCTGGTTGCTTATTCTAAAACTAAAAACAAACCCCTGTCCTGTTTCCAGCTGGTCTCTACAGGGAGCTTGGTTCCAGAGGGGGAGAGGTGGTGGGAGCTCTCCATGAGGTGGTGAGGAGAAGGGCTGCACACCCCACCAGCCCCTATCCTCCTGGCTTTCCAAAGCCAGCAGCCAGGTGTTTATATATATATATATATATAAACACATATATAATTTTATGTATATATATAATTATACATGTTTTATATATCATATATTTTAAAATTTTTGAACACTT
>JAOEGS010001130.1:0-18338 GCA_025447755.1 Corythornis vintsioides | reverse complement strand
AAATAAAAGAGATCAAATAAAAAGGGAGAAACTAAAAGAAATAAAGAAAAAGACCCCTCCAGATTCCCTCCCTGAGCTGAGCTTTCAGGAGGGAGCAGGTTTTGCCCTCCTCAGGCTCAGCAGCAGCTCCACACGTTTCCAACAGATGTTGGTGGTGAAGTCTGGAAGAGCCCTGACAAAGCCCATCGCTTGTCTGACACCATATGGGGCATCTCTCCATGACACATTAATTGACTCACTGATTAATAGGAGAAGAAAACTCAGTCAAAGAACAAAGGGCAATGAAAAATAATGAAGACTGGCTGGCGTGATCCAGCCTGATGGATTTTTCATTCCCAGTTTAAATGTGGTAAAATCTGCCTCCATCTGCTTGCTCTGGAAACCCGGTGTTGATAGGAAACACTGTCAAGGGGCAGTGGTTTTAAACTAGAGCAGGGTGGGTTTAGATTGGATGTTGGTGAGGGAGATGGTGGAGGCCCCATCCCTGGAGACATTCAAGGTCAAGCTTGATGGGGCTCTGAGCAACCTGCTCTGGGTGCAGATATCCCTGCTCTCTGCAGGGGGGTTGGACCAGATGAGCTTTAGAGGTCCCTTCCAACCCAAGACATTCTTAGATTCTCTGATAGAATCTTCACAACTGCCTCCATCAAACCACCACACGTCCAAAATAACCTGGAGACCCATCCAAGCCCACTTCCCGTTGAGACACAGACCAAGTCCTTTCAGGGTTTGCCAGACCATAAGATGATAGATATCATTTCCTATAGCTCTAATAATACTCCAGCATCTGAGCAGGGTCTCTGAGGGTTACTACTCTTGAAGCTCTAACGTCTTCAGAAACCACAGTAATGGGAGGGAAGCTGGGCATTTGGCACGTCACAGATTGAAGGTAATTTGATTTTATGGACTAAATTCAATCTGATAAACTCCTGAATTTTCCTTCTGGAAGACACCTATAAGAACACTGATGTCCCACACACTGACACCCCTCCCACCACCTTCTCTGCCAGCTCACAGTAAGGGTTTTGATGATGTTACCACAAAAGCAATTGGAATTTGCTCAGCTCAGTGCCTGACAGGATTGACTTCACTCTATGGGACAAGGAATTAAGTCATGAGAGACCCCAGACAGACCTTTACTCTGCCTGCCAAGAATGACTTTCCTGATTTATTTGTCACTGTTGTTCTATTTTGTGTTTTTTTTCTTTCTTATGAACAATTCTTGTATTGATAGAACAAGGGGTAACAGCTTCAAACTGGAAGAGGGCAGGTTTAGATTAGAAATTAGGAAGAAATTCTTCTCTGTGAGAGTGGGGAGACTCTGGCACAGGTTTCCCAGGGAAACTGTGGATGCTCCATTCCTGGATGTGTTGAAAATCATCACATCCCCTGTCTTCTGCCAGCAGAATAAAACGAAAACATTTTTCTCCAAACACGTTTGGAGGAAGCAGAGGGGACTTGGGGTTAAATTCTCTTCTAAAATTCATAAGCACGCTCTAAGAAAGCCCAAATCATTTAAGGAAAGGAACATGCAAAAATGATATATGTATAAAAAAAAAGCATTCCTTCAAACTGCTTCAGGAAATAAGCTTATCTTTTTTTGGAGCAGATTTTGCTCATTTAAAGCTGAGCAGCTAATACTGCTGTCATCACTGCAAGGGTTTTAGGGTGAGTGTCTGTGTCAAATTATGAATTTAATTTTTACTTTGTGAAGTAAATCGGCTGCTCGGGATTGCAGTTTTCCTCTGGAGCAGGAGCCTGCATTTCCTAGCCAAGGAGAATGATAAAAAGCCCCTATTTGTTTCCAGAAATAGATGGCATTGAAGCGTTTGACCCTTTGATGGAACCCAAGCATTGGAGATTAACTGTGAAACTTAGAAATTCCAAGACTAAGACATGTGAGCACAGCTTAAGACAACATGCAGCTTGACTTTAAAAATAAAGCTCTGGCAAGGGCTTAGCTGACAAGTTTTAGGCTGGAAAAGCTGGAGGCAAAGATGTGAGAGAAAACCCTGGAATGAGACTCCTCCAAAGCCAAGACCTAGATGCTGAAGGCATTGTGATGTCTTCACATGGCCTTCCTAGTTCCTGTCCACTGGGCAGCATCATGGTGTGATGGATAAGGAACAGGTCTCAAAATACTCCGAAATGGGGGATTGTCATGTGTGGGCACAGAAGTACAAACCCTACAAGCCGTGGCTACCAAGCCAAGAGAGTGTCCTGTGGTGTCAGGATGACAGTGACACCATCAGACATGAGGACACAGGCAAACACACTATTGGTGCTTATGTCATAGTACCAGGGACTGGTTTGGGTTGGAAGGGACCTTAAAGATCATCTGGTTCCAACCCCCTGCCATGGGCAGGGACACCTCTCACCAGAGCAGGTTGCTCAGAGCCCCATCCAGCCTGGATCTGACCACATCCAGTGATGGAGTTCAAGTTGTCGACAGTTTCATTTATTAAAGGTTGTTTTTCTTTAAATCAAATTGGTTTAATTTAAACCAATTTTTTCTCTCAGAAATTATTTAGGTGGATCTGGTCCTGCCTTGGGACCATGGATGGGTGACCCAATTTCTCAAGTATCCTCCCAGTCCCATCTCAGTGATTAATTCTCCAGGGAAGCACCGTGTAGAGCAAATAAACAGGCTCCAGCATGAAATCAAATGGGACATATAAGCTTGTCTCCTTCTTTCCTGATTTTGAATTAATTCTTAATTAATTCTGAATTCATTATGAATTAATTTTGACTTAATTTAATGTATAATTAATGTTATATCTTTTTACATTAATTAAATTAATTATCAGTGGGGAATATCATCTTACTCTGCTCATCTTTAGCAACAGGGGTTGGACAAGGTGATGTCCAGAGGTCCCTTTCCAATCCCAGCCATGCTGGGATTCTGGGTGATCCAGAGGTAATGGGATTTGGACTATGGGTGGCCTTTCTTGACTGCAGTCTCTTGCTCCCAGTGCATGGTTGTGGTATCAGGGATCATGATAATCCTACCGTGGCTGGTGGCATGAAGAGGGAGAAGCAGCAACACCAGGCTCTTCCCAGGAAACCCCCCATGAGATGTGGGTGCAGTGGCACAAGCAAGGAGGAGATAACAAGTTGGTGTTACTCAAAGTGCACGTTCCTTGACAGGTTTCAACAGCTGAGAGCTTTGCAAAGCAAAATGTGATCTAGAAGCACACACAGAGACAAAATTAAGAGGGTACCCCATGATGTCATTTTCAACAGCCACTTTCCGGGAAGACCATTCCCCAAGTCCAAGTCTACACATGAAATCTCTCTGAGGCACCTGCTGTTAGTCTTTTGCTCTCTTATCCTTCCCTCCACTACAGCAGCTTAACCCAGGTCTTACAAACATCCAGACAACAACCAGTGAGGTGTGAATATTTAGCTTATAGCATTGCCCAAGTGTGAAGGGTATCCATCCAAAGAGGTTGGGAAAGCAGCAGTGGGAAGTTATTTCCAGGCTGACTGTCACCATCCTCCTCTGGATGCTCCTGAACTGCTTCGATGCACCCAATTAGTCAAAGGAGTCAGGGCTCTAACCCAAAGGTCCACCAGACACCCTGCACTGGGCACAAACCCACGTGTTTGGGAAGCAAAAATGACATCCATCGCTCATTTTTCCTCCTTGCACTTGGAAGTGCTTCACAGACCATCAGCAGTCTGGAAACCTCTGGCTGTTCTCAGCCTGAACCTGAAGGTTGAGCTGCCCGTGGCCATGTCTGCACTAGTAAATGAGATATACCAGGGCATTCCTTGATCCTGTGTGTCCTCCATCACTGCCACCAGCACCTACAACACATCCTGCACACCATCATTACTCTGTTCTCATGGTGACCACATGCTGACTGGAAGTTGTTCTTCACCCACATGAGCCTCCAAACTGTGAGAACTGTACTTGGCCTGAGCCAAAACCAAACCAGATGGGAACTCAGCAATCTAGACAGTGGTGGGTCTGATGGTAAGTGGTGTGATGTGGCTGATATCAGTACAGCCCAACCCTCTTTTCCCCCACAAAAATGGTTGGCTTCCTCTACATAGCAGAGGGAAGGATGTTCTTGGTCCACGCTACACCCTTCCCCCTGTGCAGGGAATTAATGAGCCATGTCTAGGAGACCACAAGTTGGCATGGGTCAAAGCTGAGCTGCTATTAAACAGCATTAATGAGCATGTTCCAGCTCTTGAGCTTTGGTTTTGTCTAGCTCACAAATATTTTTGCAAGGAGCTTTTGCTACCAAAAGATTTTACACTTAATTCTGTGAACAGTCCTAGTGAATCCCCCAGGGCTTCTCACAGAGTCTACAACCAAAGAAGTCAACAAATGCTGAAGAAAGACTTTGCTCACAGTGCACTGAGCTGTGTTTTCAGCTTGCTGTCTAGGCTGTTTGGAGTGGAAAACCTCCAGTCAGAGAAAAAGTTTGAAATATGGGATCATAGAATCATTCTGGTTGGAAAAGACCTTTAGGATCATCAAGTCCAGCCACCCTCCAGCACTGCTAGGGCACCACTGAGCCCTGTCCCACGGGGGGCTTGGAAACCCTTCCAGGGGTCACAGGGACTCCACCCTTGCCCTGGGCAGTCTGGGATAGCCCTGGAGGGGAACAAATTGTTCCTCAGCTCCAGCCTGGGGTAATTTGAGGCTAGTTCCTCTTGTCTCGGTGCTTGTTCCTTGGGAGCAGAGCCTGACCCCCCTGGCTCCAGCCTCCTGTCAGGAGCCAGAAGGTCTCCCCTGAGCCTCCTTCTCTCCAGGCTCAACAAGCCCCGGTCCCTCAGCTGCTTCTCCCCACACTCCTGCTCTAGACCCTTCCCCAGCCCTGTTGTCCTGCTCTGGATACCAATCTTAGGGCAGAACAAACCACCTTATTGACTTTTGGTTGGGAGTCTAAAGTTGAGCCTCCCAGGTGAGGTTGGCCAGGGCTCTGGGCAACCTGCTGTAGTTGCAGATGTCCCAGCTCCCTGCAAGGGTGTTGGACGAGGTGACTTTAAAGGTCCTTCCAACCCAAACCATTCCATGATTCTATTCAGATCTAACACCTATGAATAGGTGAAAGTTGTAGGAGCACTGATAGGAGCAGAGAAGTCTGGGAAAAGCAGACCTGCAGGAAGAGGTAAAGGAGACAGGAAGGAGAGGAAGTATGGAAATCAGATTTAATATAGGGACTGATCTTTCTTTATATCTGACATGAAAAAACAAAACGAGGAACAAAAGACTTGCAACCTGCATTTAGAAACCAGCATGAGCTGGATGTGAAAACCTGGAGAATGCCAGGGAAAAAGTAAAGGAGGAGAGGTAACAGAGTGTGAGAACTGCTCCAGCTCTTCCTGAACACTGGGGGATTCAGAAAGGGACGAAACCACAGCAAAGAGCCAAAGATGAGGAAAGCCACAGGCACGTTTCGAGCATGGCCAGCTCCACTCGGAGCAGATTAGCAGAGCTGGTAGATAATTGCAGAGTGAAAAGCCTGCCATGGGCCACAAGATTCAAGATTCCCACTGGGGCATTTTCCTCACACACACACACACACACACCCAAAAAAAAAGAAGTAAAAATGCAAACAAGATGAGCGTGCACAGTTACAAAGTGCTGAGCAGGGAAAGAAAAAGGATCGAGTCAGAACTTGGACTCCAGCTAAGCCAAGAGGATGAACAGTCCACACTGAAGGTCTTCAGGGTTGAATGTTGAACAAGAGCTGTAGAAAGGGCTGGGTTGAAAAATGCAGGTATAAATACTGTGGGTTTGTGCTTGCTGAATCCTGGGGTCAGTTCTGGGGCCCTCACTCCCAGCAGGACGTGGGGGCCTGGAGCGTGGCCAGGGAAGGGACATGGAGCTGGGGAAGAGGTTAGTTAGTAAGATGGGGAAGTCACAGCAGAGATGAACACATACACTTGGCCTCTGGGGTAGTCAGGAGGTCCTGGCCAGCCTGGAGAAGGCTCTGAGAAGACCTTATAGTGCCCTTGCAGTACCTGAAGGGGGCTTACAAGAAAGCTGGGGAGGGACTTTTTACAGGAGCTTGTAGTGATAGGACAAGGGGTGATGTCTTCAGACTGGAAGAAGAGAGATTGAGATTAGAAATTAGGAAGAAGTTCTTCACTCTGAGAGTGGTGAGACCCTGGCACAGGTTGCCCAGGGAAGCTGTGGATGCTCCATCCCTGAAAGTGTTCAAATCCAGGTTGGACAGGACTTTGAGCAACCTGCTCTAGTGGGAGGTGCCCCTGCCCATGGCAGTGGGGATGGAACCAGATGATCTTTAAGATCCCTTCCAACCCAACCCATTCTATGATTGTATGATAAATGCTACTTTTCTCCAAAGTCTTCACCCAGCCCCACTTTCTCCTGCAGAAGCCACAAGCTGCTACATGGAAGGAGAATCCAAAGGAAGAGCAGGAGCACCAGTAACCAAAAGCACAGAGCACAGCTTTCTCATCAGGGACGTACGTGGTGCTCAACCCGTCTTGCATGACCATGCTCATAAATATCCCTTTTCATCCTGGCCTGGAAAGCCATGGTAGACCCATCCCACCTCTGAGGGGGCCAGGACAGGCAGCGAGTGCTGGTATGAAGCACAAAGGTTTGCCAAGGAGTGTGGGATTTGTGGGGAGCGGGCGGTGGAAAAGATGATGAGATAGTCTTGGTCAAGAGGAAGGAGAATCTCATTAAGGAATAAAGGGCTATCAACAGACGTAGAGATGTTTGAAAAAAAATAAAATAAAATAAAAATGGGGGGGAAAAAAAGTAATCAAAAGGCCTAAAGATCCCTGGTTTGGTTGAGAAACTCAGTATAAAGGCAGCCTTTTTGGGAAGGAAAGACAAAGCTCTACCTTTTCTGGAATTCAGGGACACAGACGTCTCTTTTTTGGGAATTGTTTACACCTGGACACCAGGGAGTGGACTGAACAGCCAAAAAAGACTGAGGTAACTTTGAAAAAATCCGTGGTGGGACTGTGGGTTTTGTTTTATATTATTTGTTTATTTAAATATGGAGGTTGGTTGGCTTGGGTTGGTTTTTTTTTTTTTCAAATGAAGCAGCTAGTGTTTGAAGAGATTGAGCCTGGTGGAATCAAGGTACATTTTTAGGTTCGTGGTAGCACTATTTATCATTTTTAAGGCAAATTTGATTGCCCCAGAGGGAATTCATGTCTTCAGGGAAAGCTGCCCAGTTGTCATATTAATCATTGCTTTTAGTGTTTTCATTAGGGTTTTGGTTTTTGGTTTAGTGTGGGATATTCTTTTTTTTTTTTTTTTTCTTCCCCCCTTTTAATTTAGCTTTCAGTTGCCCCAGGGCTTTGGCCTGGTAACCTTTGCAGAGTGTTTTTCCTTCAGTCCCTTTCCAACCTATGAATTTTATGAAGGTTGTTAATTTGCCCGGCTGCCGTTGCTGAAGATCTTTCACTCCTACCACTGGTGGGGAACTGATGTTCAAGGGATTCTTTCTTGCAAGAAGAAGAAATAAAGAAAAAAAAAATAATAAAGAATAAAATATCATAGAAAAAACCCAAACATTTACAGTTTCAACTACGGAGTGTATTATGTTGATGTTCTTCCCAAGGCTTTATGGGCCACTGTTGCTGTCTTCTATCACATCAACCCCTCAAAACTTATCTTACGTCTCAAGACTGCCTTGGGCTTGGTGAAGAAACCCTGAGTATCTCTTACTTGAACCAGTTTGGTTCCTCTAAGGCTCACAGCAGGGGAACATGGGACATGGTTTAGCCGTGGAGATGTAGGGTAGGGTTAATGGTTGGATTCAATGATCTACAAGGTCTTTTCCAATGTAGATGATTCTGTGATTCTATTAATCTGTTATTTCAGTGAAATTCACAGGTTACTGGAAGAAATTAAGACAGTCCAGTCTGAGCTCATTGAGTTCACCCAGTGACTCCTCCAACACCAAACACTACTGGTGAAATGAGTCAATCTGCAGGAGAGTGCATGGTGGGATATTGCATATATCTCCCCAGGGAGACTGTTGGTGGGTTCAGATGTTTGTTTCCTACCTGTGCTGTAGTTCCATGGGGAGGTGTTGGTCCTGCTGCAGCTTTGCTGTGCCTTGTTGCTGTCCAAAGGTCAGATGAGACAATTGCTCTGATCCAGTCCATAAAACATGATCATCTTTGGGTGATGTAATTCACTAAAGTCAGTAAGCCATGGTCATCCAGGTAAACTGAGGCAGCTGTAGAAAAGAAGGACCGTGTATCAGGTGATTCATCCCAGCTATTGGACTATCACAGAATCCCAGAATCTCAGCATGATTGGGGTGGAAAGAGACCTCTGGAGATCACCTGGTGCCACCCCCCTGCCCCAGCAGGGTCACCTAGAGCAGGGAGCCCAGTAGTGCAGTGTCCAGGAGGGTTTGGAATCTCTCCAGAGGAGGAGACTCCACAACCTCTCTGAGCAGCTTGGGACAGGCTCTGACACCCTCAGTACTAGAAGACCCTTCATGGTCCCTTCCAACCCAAAGAATTCTATGATTGTATCCAAACAATCTCAGGAGGAGACAACTCAGTGAAGGATCCAGTCTCTTTCCCACTGTTTTAAGGTGCCCAGATCATTCCTCTGTCTATGTTTTAAACAATGAAATACCGATTTAAATTAATTATGAGGCATTCCTACAACGTGTCACCTTCCCTGAGAAAAACATTAGATCTGAGAAGAAACCCAGGACATGAAGATCCAGCCACAGCAGGAGAGACCAGCAGCACCACTGCATGAGCTGATCCGTTCCCCTCCCAGGTCCTTCACCCTCGTGCCCTGGAATGAGAACAGGAAAACAGTCAGTAAAAGTTAACTAGTGGGCATATTTAAAAGAAATTAGAGGAAATGGACCCACATCCTGTGGAATTCACCCTTGCCAAAGCCCACCGAGGAGAGACCTGGGGCCAGATTTAGAAAGGGAGCAGAGAAGTTAACAGCCAATAACAGAGTGGAGCAAAAATGCCAGTGCACACCCCACCATCCAAGCAGCAAGGCTGCTGTTTCACACTTCTAGAATATAAGATCCTATAAATTGATGATGTTTAGAGTGAGATCTGGTTGTTAAAACCTGTCCTTTCCACGCTGGACCAGAGACTTCTCAAAAGATCCAGGCTCATACCTTGCTCATGGTTTCCATGCAACTTCCACAACCCATGTGTTTCAGACACGCAGACAGGTTCCCAGTATCACTTGAGAACTAATTTGCATGTGCTGGCATGTTCCATGTCAGATAGCTGAGCTATTTTAATTAACTGCACGCTCATGGGAGTGAGATCAGAAATGGAAATGTCATCTGCTACTTGATACTGATTACCAGCTTCCATGACATATATTTTCCTCCTAATATATTTTGTATGGCTATGAAAAAATGGTAAGAAAGGGCCCATGCTGGTGTTTAATAAACTGAACAAGCTTTGCTATTTTCATTTTTCTTCCCAAGGGCCAAGGGACTCGTTTCAGCAAAGTGGCTTTTCCATTATTTCCTTCCAAATGGCCGACACTTTGCTGGTATCAAGATGTCCAGATGTCATTTTTCCTACCATGGATCTGCCTGGTGAGGCTTCTTCCTCCACTGTGTTGATGTGCATAGAAACTCCAAAACTCCCCTTGAATTTTGTGGCTTCCATGGTATCATAGTGTTGGATCTAATAAATCACACTTCACCTCATCTGGTGTTTCTGCTTTGAGAGTGCTTCACAACTCCAGGGACCAAGAGTGATGGCTCAGCAGGATCTGAAAGGATTCTGACAGGATCACTCAGAGCCTGAGCCCCACAGAGGTGGTTCCCAAATTGTCCAAACTGGCTCCTGGAGAGGAAGGTGTTGGAGGAATTTCCTATTCTGACAGAGATATGGCAAGAATGTGCAGCTGGACTGTCCTTCCCACAGCACAGACATAGCCTGAGAACAGGCAGTTGTTGCATTAACAGGGATTTGAGGAGCTCAAAAGCAAAAGGTGAGAGCTGTAGCTCCCACACAGTGTCCAGAGGCAAGGTTTGAATGTTGGGCATGGCCCACAAGCATTAACACAGCCATAGCCAGAGCACTTCTGCCCATGGACCACTTTTTGATTATTATTTTGTATGTAGCAGCATTCAACACATTGCCCCAAAGCTGCTAATTCCTGCCTCAGTGTCCTGCTGAAGGAGGTGATCACACAGGGATGTCCTGCCCAGATGTGAGCCATGCACCCACCTTCCTGGTACTCCCTGTGGAGTCCTGGGACTTGGAGCACATTCAGCTTCAGGGTAGGTCCTCCAGATCTGCAGCACCCAAAGCCACTGCTTGAAAAGAGCAAAGGCTGAGCAAGAGGAGCAGAGGATTCCAAGATGATCCTGATCCTCGGAGAATCCCAAAGTAAAAAAAAAAAGAAAGTTGGAAAGAAGCTAGGAATAAAAAAAAAACCCAATAAATTAGTAACAAAAAGCATTCCTTTAGTCCCTGCCTGGAGGTTGTTCAAGTAGAGCCAAACCCACTGTCACTGAAGATTTGCAGAGCCTTAAATGAAAAGGAAGCTAAAGGGCAAATAAAAACATAAGCAGAATATTTAAACAGCACATCCAGAGTATTTATTCAAGCCAAAGGACTACCCTAGAGTGCCTGTGCTAGCCAAGCAACATCAACAGAAGTCTGATAAAGACATCACATGAAAAGTGACTGCAGGGGACAGTCAAAGAACAGCCAAGGCAGGAAGACAACCAGCAAAAAAAGAATAAAATAATTAAATAAATGCCTGTATCACAAAGAGAAAACCAAGATTAAGGGAGAAAACAAAACAAAAAACAAAAAAAAAAAAAAAAAGAGAAACTTCACAAAGTCACCAAAACTTCAGTATCTCTCTTGTACCACGGGCAGCTGCCTCCTCAGCTCCACACCAAGACCCTCCTGTGGCCAAGAGCCACCTGCAGAGCTGGGCTAGCCCTGGCCCTGCAGACAAGCAGCAGGAGTGAGCCAAGGACCCCTCCATGGACCATCCCACTGTCAGCCACGTCAGCTCAAAGCATCCAACTCCAGACCATCAGTCAAGAGCTTCTTCTTTACTGCATTTGATTCCCCACCAATGAAATTCAAGGGAAAAAAAAAAAAAAAAAGAATGACATAAAAGCTGGACTGGAATCAGAAAAAACACTTGAAGGCTACAAGAGTCCTTGTCATCCTGGACATATACAAGAAACAGAGATCATCTTATTTTTATTCCTCTGACAGCAAGCAATATTTTCCAAATGGATGATTTTTAAGTAGCTGTCACAATCCCAAATGAACTCACGATGCACGGGCCATAAATCTGGGCAGATAAATCATTTGAGAAGGCCA
This sequence comes from Corythornis vintsioides, assembly GCA_025447755.1. Taxonomy (NCBI): domain Eukaryota; kingdom Metazoa; phylum Chordata; class Aves; order Coraciiformes; family Alcedinidae; genus Corythornis; species Corythornis vintsioides. The sequence continues at coordinate 7,034 of JAOEGS010001130.1, read as the reverse complement.
GGCACGGCATCAATGGAAAAAGAAGTGAATCCACAATATTTTTTCATCGATGAGTTCTGAGATCCAGTGAGATGAGGGGTAGCCAAAGAAACCACTGTCCTGACAGCTCAATAAATATATTCTTCCTTTTCCAGTGACCAAAAATTCAGACAGGGTTTTGTTTTCCTTTGTAACCTTGTTAATTTGCCGTTGAAAAATCACTGCCCATCATGCAAACCTGAATACTGATTGAACTTGATAGGATCTCAAAACGAGAGTCATTTACAACGTGCTGGAGTGGAGCCCATTTTGCAAAGTGGAAGGGAAAAAAAAAAAAAAAAAAAGAAGAAAAAAGAGCATTATCCAATAAGATTTTACTATTTTATGAGTGTAGAACTGCTGGGAGGTGTGGGAGGTAGGAACACTGTGGATCATCACCTACTCCTTAGCCCCTTCTCACCGGGGATGAGGGTGACATGGTGATGAGTTGCTGAGAGGTTTCAGCACACACGGTCTCAGCACAGACCCCGAAGGATGCAGATCCAAAGATGTCTGCTCAGCATCCCCTCCAAGTCCTCACCCAGCTGCCAAACTGGGGCAGGGGGCATGGGGTGCCTCCCAGACCTGCCTCCCCGAGCTGCTGATTGATGGCTGTGGAAATCAGAATGGCCAAATCCAGTTCTTATGGTGTTTGTTCCTGTCTCAGTGGGAGGAAGAGTTGAAATGTTGGAGTTTTCCATTCCTGAACAGGTCAAAAAACCTCTGCTGAGACATTTGAGTGGTGTTGTTTTAAGGGATAACCGTAACTATGTGGATCAGCCTGAGCACCTGGTGTAAAGGACAGGTCCACAGACCCTGGGGGTTTCCCTTTTCCCTCAAGGATGAAGGAGCTGAGTTTGAGCTGGCTTTGCTTTTTGTCATTGTCATTCCAAGTCACGAATTACAGCACCTCAGCCACAGAAGAGACCTCAGTACATCACGGATGACACAGTTTAGTCAAGACCCATCCAAGAGAGCAGGGGATGAGACATGGAATGACAGTTCCAAGAATTTATCCATGCAGATTAACCCCCCAAAAGCCCTTTGCTTCCCAGCAGTGATTTAGAAAGCCAGAGGGATTTGGTGAAAACAAAATCTGTTTTGATAGAAAATAGCCTGTCAGCCCCAGTGCCCTGTCTTCAGCAGTCACCAATAGCAGACAGAGACCAAATTTAAACTGGACCTAATTATACACAACCTCATACAGGGCTCCTGTTAGCCAGCCAACCTGGAGCACACCCAGGGGGTCATCCAGCAAGGGAGAGGTCACAGCACTGTGAATTGATCATAGAATGGTAGAACACCAAGTTGGAAGGGACCTCGAGGATCATCTGGTCCAACCTTTCTTGTCAAATGATCACTACCCCAGTCCAGGAGCTGGGTTGCTGGAGACAGCCCCTCCAGCCACGAGACTATCGAGGAATCTCCTCCACCTGATTCAGCCAAAAATGCTCTGGATGTTGAGACAGAAGCAAGAGTTTTGCTCACCTTCTACCTACCTATGGCAAGAAGAGCAGGACCACATCCAGCTCATCTTGATTGTCCTTCCTGCAGTGAGTGCTCCTGGCAAGGAGATTTCTTGTGAAGGGACCAGCTCACCGGGGCTGCCCTTTTCCAGCACAAACTGCAGGGGAATAGCAAAGGGGGCAAATTTCAGGACATTTTGAGTCGGAACTTTCAGTGCCCTGCTCCAAGACCTCACTGCTCACCTGAGACCATCAGTGGTTGGAGACCCCGAGCCCTGCGAACAGAGTTTCTCAATCTCTCCTTGGAATGAAGGGGAGGAGGGAAGCTGAACGAAAAATAAATAATTTCTGGCTCCTCTGAATCAAAGCCTGTTACAATCAAAACAACCCTCCGTCTGCAGCCGATGCCCTGGGGCCTCGTTCGTCACAAATTATACATGTGCTAGAAGCCACAGGGAAAGTCTCTTCAACAGAGAAGACCCTCCCGGTGTCAAAGGGAGCTGGGGGAATGCTTTCAGTCCTCTATCTCTGTCCCAGGCTCTCCTGGAGCTTGTGTGGACTCTTTGTCTGGTGTCCAGCCTGGAGTGGGTTAATCCTCCAGCCCTCGCTGCGGAGCTGGTAGCAGCCCCTGCCCCTGGGAAGGGAAAGGAGTACAAGGAAATGAGGATTTGGGGGATAAATTGAAACGGGAAGTGGACAAGAGAGCATTGAAGGAGGCTGGCTGGAGAAACCCTCTGCACAAATGAGGGCCAGGAGCTCTGATTTGGGTTGATTTGTTGCTTTTTTTTTTTTTCTTAGAGTGATGCAGCGTTACCGATTTGCAGGGAATTACTGCTGAATAATTAATTCCTGAATTATTCCAGAGATATACATGAGATCCTCTGGGTCTCCCCAGAGCCTTCTCTTATCCAGGTTGTACACCCCCAATTCCCTCAGGCTGGCCGCACAGAGATCAGATCCCTAATTACAGTGGAGGGGATAATGTAAGCAAAGAAATGTGAGATAATGGGTAAGGAGATGTTCTAATGATGTCCAGAGGTGCCTTCCAACCCCACTTAGTCTGTAGCTTTACCTCAGTGTCAAACAAAGCCATGAGTGGTACCACGGTGCTCAAGAGACAGGCAGTGCAGGATCTCCCAGGACAGAAGTAAACCAACCTCAATTTCTGTTGGATTCTTCATCAACATGGACATTTAAATGGAGCCAACTGGATGTTAATATTGTGATCTGGAAGGAAAAATGCAATAAAAAGAGAAGCTGAGAACAAACAAGGTGAGAACTGGAGACTGAGTAACCTTTAAGTCAGCTACAATAATCCCCCTTGTCTGACAGCTGGAGTCTGGCCAGCAAGGTCATGAACAAGAAACTGCTCGTTCCCCATGCGACAGATACTATTTCATTACTTGGTTTCATTTAATGTGGCAATAAATCTGTGTATCCTACACGACGGGAACGGTCGGGGGTCTTGCTTGTTGCTTAAAATCGCTGGTGCAAAGTGAAGATCCAGCTCTAGCCAGAGGTCTCATCATCTAGTCAATAGGCAGATTCAAAAGATGATCCAGCCTAATGAAGGTATGAGGTTCTCACAAGGTGAACCTCTCCATGGACTACAGGGAGAGAGCCCAAGACTGTTCTTGGTCAAAATGATGAGTGGGACTCCAAAGAGGATGGTTAATCCATTGCCAGACTTAGCTCAAGCCTGCCCTGGTGAGTTGTTGTGCCTTGCCCAGCCCTGCATGGAGATAAAGTCTCATCTGAAGGCAAGGAAGGAAACTTGACTTTGTATCAGTAAAATAGAAAACTGTGGAAAGGATCTTGGGTGTCTTGGTGGGCAAGCAGCTCATCCTGAGCGAGCAGGGTGCTGCTGTGGCAAAGAAACCCAACAGGGTGTGGGTTGCATCAACAAGGACATCACTCACCAGCAGAGCTGAAGACTCATTCTCCCACTCAGCACTGGTCAGGCCATGCTTGGAGTGCTGGAATCAATTTTGGTCCATGGACAGGCTGGAGAGGGTCCAGAGAAGGGCCACAAAGATGATCCAAGGACTGGGAATTGCCTTGTGAGAAGAGTTTTCATGAGGTGCTGAGAAACGTGGTCTATCTGAGGATGTCCCTGCTCCCTGCAGGGGGGTTGGACTAGATGACCTTTGGAGGTCCCTTCCAACCTGGGGCATTCCATGGAGAGCTGAGACAACTGGGTTGGTTCAGCCTGGAGAAAAGAAGGTTTAGGGGAGACCCATCACTGTGTTCTAGTATTCAAAGGGTGGCTACAAATATGGAGACTCTTTTTAAAAGGAGTCACATGGTAAAGGCAGTGGGCACAGGTACAAGTTACTGCTTAATGGGTCCAGAGAAGGAGACTCCACAGCCTCTCTGGGCAGCCTGGGACAGGCTCTGACACCTTCACAACAAAGAACTTTCTCCTCCTGGCTTCCAGTTGGTGTCCAGTGCCCCTTGTCCTGTCCCTGGCACCACTGCCCAGAGTCTGGCCCCATCCTCTTGCCCCCCAGGGCCCTTTATCTCTTGCTCAGCACTGCTCAGCTCCCCTCTCAGGCTGCTCTGCTCCAGGCTGAAGATGTCTGTTGCATTACAGCAACAACAGCCGCCCACCTCATCTGGAGACCCCTCCAGCCAGTCATCATTCTAAGGAGGTGTAGATATCCTTACAATAATACACTATAACTTAATACACTGCTATATATTACCCCAACATGCTAAAAATAACCATCCCCCCGCGCACTGCTCGGTGCCAAAACACCAGCTTTTGGGTTTCTCACAGACACCCCAAGTCAGACTGGTGCTCCAGCAAGAGCCAGTTGTGCTGTTAGCTCACATTGTCTTCTCCTTGTTGCTGTCACAACACTCTGAGCCCAACCTCCCTCGGTCCCAAAGCACCTTTAGCTCAGGGAGACCTTCCTGGCAGAGGGTTTAGCGCTCGAGCTTCGCTTTGCTTTTTCTGCTTCCCCAAGTGAAACTTAATCCACAGCCTCCTCTGCTACTTGAAGGATATTATTTGGTGGATGTGGTTTCCAACATATAGTTGAGTGCATGATTTAGGACCCGATCCAAAAGGCAGTAAAAGCCACAGGAAAAAAAAATAAAAATTCCTACGAATAACTTTAGCTTGGAGTGAGCCTGGGGAGTGAGAAGGAAAAACCTCTCTGGGTGTTGCTGCAACTTCCCATCTACCAGGAGTTGCCACCACAGTCTCTCACTCCTACTCACCAGAGAGAGCAAAATACCTTACCAGAGCTATTTAAAACCCCCACATGACCGGGGAGAGTGAGTATTTTCTTGCATTTTCCAGCTCCAGACTCGTCTGCCACGAAGGCCCACTTCAAATAGAACGAGGAGCTTTATCTTGGAGTCACCAGCCCAACCCAAGCCCGAGGGAAGGTCAGGTTATTTTGGTGCCATCCCCATCTCTGCAGCCTCACACCACCACGTGTGGATCTCTGCTGTGTGTGTCACGCTGGCAGCAGTGACAGCCCGGGCTGGTTTTCAGCGCCGTCGTCACACGATGGAGAGGATCCTGCCAAGCTGCCAACTTCCACGTGGATGAAAGGGAAGCCCTGACTTCGGAGGTGTCATGATGTGACCAATTCTGGTCGGTGATTTGACTTTTCAGCTCAGTCTCTAAGACTCTGCACTGTTAACAGCAGATTTTCCCAGTCTCTGCTTCCAGCAGGATAACACCCCATGGTCAGTTACTGCCAAGGGTTGGTCTGCACAGAAAGGTTATTGCTTATCCTAGCTCCTGTGCAGACCAATCTTGTGCACCACTTTGGGAGTACATTGAGGTGGCACCTGCAAGGAGGAGTGGCCAGGACAGGTGACCATGAACTGACCATCCCATGTATGTTATATTCACTATAAAGCTGATGTGTCCCACCATCGTCACACACAACGTCTGGCAGAACAGCCCTTCCCTCTCCCCTCCAGCTTTCTGAGCCTGACAGAAATATCATTTACGGGCACTTGGCAGCTCTGCTCCCGACTCCTGCAGGGTCTTTTTGCTCAGAGGAGCAGCTCTTGGCTGATGGGCTGCAGGGTTTGAGCTCCACCAGCAGAAGCTGCTCCTGGGGACGTGCGGCGTGGCCGCGCTCGCCGCCAATCGAGGGACTGGGGGTTTATATTCCAGCCATAAAACTTCTGTGGGTGTTTCCCTCCTCCCAGCCTCCACCAGCCACAGCCTTGCAAAGCACAGCGTTTCATATTCTCTCTGATGCCGATTCCACGGAGAAGATGGAAAATTCAATAGCTTGGTGCACGCTGTAAATTCAGCTGAGCATATTCCACATTCCAGCCGTGGGGAGGAAAGCTCCCTGACTTCTCCCTCCCCCCCCAGTCTTCTCCTTTCTCACTCTCCCTCTTCCCCTCCCTCCAACTTAGCTCCAGTCCACCCCTCTGCCACCAAACCATCTCGGTCTGCAGGGAACTGATTTAGTGGATAACTGAATAAAAGATTCATTTTGATATGTTAAAAAAAGAGCTGAGAGGATGAAAAAGTTTCAATATCCCAGGGGGACCCTGCATGAAATCCAAGGCTGGATTTGTCCCTCCTGCCAAAGGCAGTGCAGTCGGTGCCCCCCAGCTCTGCCCATTTCATCCTCTCTTTATAGTTGTCATAAATGTTGAGAACTGAGGTTGTTTTGGTTTTCTGAAGCCTTTTTCATCCTTTTTTGGGTGTTTCTGGCAGGACTTGCCATGCACGGGGCAGACATTCTAGGGGGGGACAGCTCCACCAGCAAGCAGGATCTGCAAAAAAACGCAGTTCCCTAAAGAAATATCCTTTCCCAGGCCAGAAAACATGGAAGAGGATCCCCTTTTTATCCTCCTCCTCCTGCAAAAGTCACATCCAGAGGATGTCTGAAGCTCTGCAAGCCTCAGACTATCAGGAGTGTGCCTGCACGTGGTCACTGGGGATGTGGCTACACAGAGACCCTAATAACACCTTTGCCCCAGCAAATGCAGGTGACCAAGATCATATTTTCCACTAATTCCCTCAGCATGGCAAACAGAGAGACCTCATGTTTGCCTCTCTTTCTACTCTCTTTGTCCAAAGCTTCACCTCTGTCCTCACTCTCTTCCTACCTGCAGGTGCTTTTTGGGGGTTTATCCAGCTGAACTTTATTCCCACCACTGTTTGTCTCTTCAAAAAGGCAGGGAGCTCTGCTCTGCAGCCTTTCACATGCCAGCATGGGAGGAATCAGAAAGCTTTTCTTTTTCTTCTCCCACCCAAGGAGGAAACTCATCCATGGGAAGAAACCCTCCGATCTGCAGAATGACTCCCTAGCCATGGGCTCTGACAGTTCACAATTCATCCTGTCCCCCCTGGGTGAGAGTTTGTCCCTCCCTCCATCACTCAGCACTTTGGGACCAAAGTCTGAGCACATAAAGAGACAGGATGGGGCAATGCTCTCAACATCAGGCACTTTATCCCCGGTGCTGGAGATCACAGATGTGGATCTACAGAGAACTCTCTTGGCTTTTGGGGTCTCTAAACGAGCAAGAAAACAGGTCCAAAAGCCATGCAAACTAAAAAAAAAT
>JAOEGS010001129.1:0-13617 GCA_025447755.1 Corythornis vintsioides | reverse complement strand
GTAAAATTAAAGAAAAAGTAAAATTAAAGAAAAAGTAAAATTTTAAAATAAATAATACAATTTTAAAATAAATAAAAATAAATAGGACCACCAGGAGATTGTTTAGTGCACTCCCTTTCTAGAGAGAAATAACTGCTGCCATCCTGACAGAAATGAGCAGATGTGATCTCATTAAATAGCCCTGTCAACCCCTGCCTTGGGAAACTCCTTCCAGCGCTTCCCCTCTGCTCGGGCGCCGCAAGGGGCTTCCCGCACGTCACCCGCATCGCCCCCGCTGCTGCAGTGTCACCAGCAATCGCTTCTGGCTCGACCACTGCAGACAGACGGCAGATGATTCGCTTGCCCTTCTCAAGAAGCTTTCCCCCCAATCCCGAATTCCACACGCCTTTGGTCTATGCCCTTCAGACCCGGCCTGTCTGACACCCCCACACCCCGTGGGGTCTAGCTAACGGCGGCCGAGAGCACAGGGAGCACCGCCAGTCAGTCCCGGGGCTGTGCCCGTAGCCCACGGGGCTGTGCCCGTAGCCAACAGGGCTGTGCCCATATCCGCGGTAATGGCGGCGCGTTCCTTGGCGGGCAGCGCCCCCTGGCGGCCGCCCCGCGCTTTTCCCTGCCGCGCCGGGAGCTCTGCCCGGCCCCGCACCAAGCCCGCGCCCCGAGGGTGGGAGGGGAGGCAGCCGAAGGCGCCCCAGCAATCCAGCTCCGCACGCCCTCTCAAAACCCATCGGTCCGCAGCGGACCCCCCGACAGAAGCAGGCTGAGAAAATTCGTCGAAGAAATGCCGGGATCATCAGGCAGCTGTGAGGGGTTCGGAGAAGAATGGATTGCACCGGTGTGAGGGTGTTCTTGCAAGTGGGGGAATAAAAAGCCTCTAAAGATTTTCACATTTTCAAGCCAGGATATTGGTAACACAACAGCACTTCTGAGATTCATCACTTTTCAAGTGGTTAAAAGTATTTGCATATTTTGATATGCATATTTTTTGATATGCATATTTTTTGCACTCATCCTGCTGACCCTTAAGTTAAAACAAACTCAATTTTGCGTTTATTTTCAAGCCAGAAAGTACCACAGCCATGGCTTCGAGGTATTTGGCTACACACAGATTCATTGATCTGTGCATGACTGCTCAATATGCCTAATAAGCCACATTATATAGAATGCTGCCTTTTGTTTAATTTCTACAGCAATTGAGAGAAACCAGAAGCAGAAACGTGACTGCAGATGTAAAAACAAGTATACTGGAATGATTTTCTGAAAAGAGTGCAAGCACACTGTTTAATTGCACATCTTCCAGAGGTTATGTACTACCACCTGCACGTGTATTAAAAATACATAATAAAAATGCTGCTGAAGAGGAGTTGTTTTGCACGGGTGATAGCCTTTTCTCATAGCAGTCTTATTTTGATTGATATCAGAACCCAGATCCATTGCTGTTGGTGCTTTTACTAACAGTAAAATATACCAACAAATAAAATCAGCAGTTATTATATAAATAGTAAATGGCCTCTTCAGCCTGCTATAACGATTACATTCACCCACGAAAATAAATAATCACAACTGACACCCAGAGCCAGACCTGGTACATAAGCTAACTATGCAAAACAGGTTCATAACTAGCTTCAGCAGCTGGCTGAAACTTTTACAACATACTGAGTACTCTGGAACTGATGGAAATTCAGAGCAGATGCCTGCCTCCCACCTTATAACACATATGAGAGGACAGTGATCTGCACAAGGTACCCTGAGAGCCCTACAGTACTTGCAATTCATCCTTTACCCCAGATGCAGCAACCCTTGCTACTCAACTATCAAAAGACCAGTCATGATGTTACTTCAACTCCTTTCCTTTCAGAGGGCCTCTGAACTTATGTCTCAAAGGAGACTTTTCTAATTGTGAGGTTAGAGCTGCTCTGGGATTAAGTTTCTCCTAGTCTGTTTGATTTTCAGAAGCATCCTTCAGCTCAGGTTGAGAACAAGAGGATTGATTCATCATAATATAAGTTAAGACCCATCAAGGGAAACAACACCCCAGTTTTTGTTCCTTCAGCAGTATTTGAGTAGTAAGGGGACACAGTCATAGGACACTACCTTGTAACATACATACTTTGTGTTTCAGGTGCCTTTTTTTCCTCCCCCACTTCATGGTTCACTTTCCTTCCAAGGTGTTATGTTTTGCCATGCCTGAATGCAAAGCGTTGAACTCCAACACGGGACCTTCACACCCGGTTTGAATAGCTGAATTCACTTGCCTTGCCCTTTGACATCGCAGAGGGATTCAGGGGAAAACACACGAAGTTTTCCAGGTGAAGCAGAGCTGGGGATGCTGCTGCGCCGGTGGACCAGGCTCTGCCTTCGGCGCTGTTCTGCTGCCATCTGCAGGACTTGGTTCTGCTGCAGCACTCTTGATTTTACTCATCCTCCTGGTAGCCATCGGGGCGAGCAAAGGGTGTCTTGAACCTGAAGCGATATATCAAAATATGCCGACAGTCACACCACATGCTTCCAACACACCTTTGTAACAGGGATGCTTCTGACCTAGCACTCAACTGACTGGTTTTTGTTTTAAAAAAACCAAAACAACAAAAAAGCAAACACTCAAGAAAAATCTGGGTTGTTGTAGTGTTCAGTTTTACATTGCATTGGCTCAGAACACACTTTGGAATCTCTCACCCCACAGCTACAGTGAATGCAAGCTGTGGGACAAAGAACATTAGCCAGCTTGGGTTGCAGAAAGAAAACCTGTGAGTCTTGCTGCCTTTGTGAATTGGAGGACTGCATTACCTAGGAATGTTGAATAATTGTATTTACTTTAATGGTGTTTTCAGCTCCACAAGATACAATAAAGGTTGGAATAAGATAATAATCAAATTTCATGCCTCGCTGCACAGGCAGATCAGCCTTGCAGACAAGGGGAAGTGTTTCTCACATGTAGCTCTCCATGCTTTATACAGATATACTACATTTTAGGGTGTTCATTTTGTTTCTTTGCCTTTCCCTGAAGTATCAACTAATATAGAAATCAGAATACCAGGTGAAAACTAAGATCTGAGCTAGTAGAGAAAAGGCAAATGTAACAAGTCTTTGTTCAGTTAAAGGACTTCAGACGAACCGAGTTCTTGCTGTAAAATAAACTAGATATTAAGTTTATGCCTCTGAAGAACACATATGCTAGAAAACATGTCCCAGACAGGAGTTTACTTTCATATGTTGTATCCTGTTTCCCCTGTCCTTTCATGTGCACAAATCCTTTTCCCAGCCACAGACCGACAGGTGGTATGCACATAGACCAGGAAAGCTGACTTCATCCTGCCACTCCTGAGCATCCATTTACACACAAAAGGCAGTAAGAGCACATCGTGTATTCACCAGCTCTATCAAGAAGCCCAGAGAGGGAGGCAGGTTTCCTTGTTTGCCAGTTACTGTCACATTTCCACCCTCTGTATGAACCCTTCCTTGCTTCAAAAGTTGTTTTCTTCCACATATAAAGACAGTCTGCTCCTTTCCAGGCAACATCCTAAGCTCTCTAGGAATCATCTGGAAATACTTTTGTGCCTAAAATGCACTTTATAATTTCACCCAAGGAAGCTTTTACTAGTCACAGCTTTTGAGGGGTATCTGAGACATGGCCATCTTCCAGTCTCATTAAAATAAAAAAATAACAGTCTGCAGATGTTAACATTAAAATAGTTTCTACTGTGCAGGCAAAGTGCAAAATGGTGTTTGTTTTTTTTCCCCCAACACTCATCCCTGCTTCAGTCTAAAGAGAGAGAAGCTGTTAAAGTCTTTCCTGTGCCCTTAAACAGCAAGGAAAAGTAGAAGAGCAGTAGGTAGGCTTTTTCATCTCCTCCACCACTTCAAAGCTGCTGCACAGAGATCATCTATGTCTATCTCAGACAAGGACAAAAAAAAATCTGATTAAAAAATTCCAGCATTTGTTTTCTGAAGAAAAGAGTCAATTGACCCGAGAAGAAACCTTGGAGACATACTCTAGGCAATTTTTAGAAACTACAAGTGTTACAGAGTGTGCTTTACACACTTCTGAAAAAACAAATATGCCCTTAACTGATCCTTGAAATGCTCTTGTGGGCGCAGGTTGTTGATCACGATCACAGGAGAGAAACCACTGCAAGCAGAAAACTTGGAGCTTCACTCACACTCAAGGATAAGTCACCGTGGCAGGTGTTAGGCAGAGACAGAAAGGGAATAAAGCTCTGGTTTATTTCCCTGGTTTCTGTCTCAGAGTGAGGCAGACTCTCTCCTTATCTGCTGAGGCACCAAAATGACACAAGGCTGTAGTTGGCAAAAGGAAGAACATGCGGCCTTATTCCCAATTATCTCAGGCTTTCCTGGGCCAGCTGCAGGAATGACTCAGATGCTCACAAAGAAGCTGCTTAGCTGCAGCATATTAATATACAACCAGTGCCAGTTTCAGCTTTCCTCAATATACTGAGCTGTCATTTGTGGTGCTTAGTGCCACAAACAGTTGAGTCACTGCTGAAGCAGGGCCAGATACCTTGCAGGGAAATAACCTCTGAGTCAGGGGCCCAAAGGATGGCCATGGAAGATGTGCTCTGCACCACTGCAATTTTAGTTTACTCAGGTTTGTGAGTCAGCACCACAGATCAGAAGTACAGAGTTATGAAACTTCTTACTGCAAAGACTGTTTTTCACTGAGTACTACTAATAGCTTTCTTCAATGACATCGAGGTATACAAGCATCTCAGAGTTGCAGGCAAGCACAAACAGATGTGAACACATCCTATAGCAGAAGACGAGAAGAAATATTCCTATGCACACACCCCTAGAAACTAAAAGCAAGAAAAAAAAAAAACACTTGCTCCACCTTACCTGCTAGATGCTTTTACTACTTGGGATTAAAATGAAAGTTAACAGATTAATGGATAAATTGTTATTGTCACTTGTTGATGCTTCAGGGAATAGACACTATTCAGTGTACATAGGCTTTGATGGGCTAGGGTTTGCTTTCATACCCAGCATGCTTGGGATGAGCAGTTTAGCTTCCACAGTTGTCCTGTGGCAGGCAGCAGATCCTAAAATATCCCAGGTGAGATGGGCTGGATATTTTGAAACTATCCCAACCCCCAGCCTGCTGCTAAGAAACTACAGCTCAGATTATAGAGCATCTCAGATGCACAGGGTTAAAGACCCTATGACAGAGCTTTGCAAATTAGATAAGTAAACATCAATAAATTAAAACTACTGTTATCTAATATTTACCCTATCCTTGGCTGAAATATCTCTCCTATTAGAGCCTGTAGTTTATTGAAGCTTCTACTGTATTTAATTAGAACACTATCACTTTGTCAGCGAGATCCAATGATGTCACCATTTTTTGAAAGCCTGCACACAGCTTTTTAGTGTGATACAGGAGCCCACAGTGCTATCTGATCTCACCTGAGGTGTTTGAGAGCAAGCAACCCAGTTATCCCAGCTCTCTGGTGGTCATTTTCTTTCACAGATTTGCAGGTCTTCATCATCAAGGATCCCAACAGGTGAGCAGCCCAGCAATCCCCGACTCTCAGTATTTGATATGAAACAGACCACTAGAGGCCACACTCAGCTCACTTGGTACCTTTGCACCAAGACACACCAGATCCTTCCCATGACAGGCAGGGCTTATTGACTAGTACAAGACAAAGCAGAGGCATACTACAAGGTATCACTGACAGTCACTTGGGTCAGGTGGCTGAGAGATCAACTGAGCAAAAAGGAAAAAAAAAATCTTTGTGAGTAAAGAGGGAAAAAAAAGTCAAGTACAGTTTCTCATTCGGTTATTTTCCATAACATTTCCATTAAAGACCATCTTGGGCATTTTAAAAGCACTATGTGGAGAATTCTATGCTTTGGTTTGATTAATAATATAATTTGTTTTCTTGCAGTATTTTCCAGCAGTCAGCCTTTATGTTAATTTAAAACAATACCCAAGAGTATTCCACAATACTAGTTTAAAATCTTGTAGCATGTTTTTATTACCAGGGTAAGATACACTATATTGAAGCTATGATTATAGTTTATAGGTAGCTTTCTCATTAAAAATTCTGGAAGGGTTGGATTGATTATAAATTACAGCGAACTCAAGCACACCAAGGAACATGTTACAGATCCAAAACTTCCATGTTTCCTTTAGGATGGCTGAGAGTTCCATGCCTCATGCCTTCATTTAAACACAATTACCACCCCAGTTTAAAAAGCCCATGACAGCCTTGATATACCTTATCAATATTTGGGGGAAGGGAACATCAACAGCAAACTCAAATTCTGTTTCACAAGCCACACAGCAGCAGAGCAATTACGTTGGGAACAAGGAACATTCCTACAAAGTTCATAGTGAATTTCTCAGAAGAGCACCTGCCTCTCATCAGCATTATAAAAAAAAACAAAACAGCCTCTCATCTAAGCATTTTAAGATCACAAAAGGAAAGTAAAAACTGTGTTATCAGGTGGGAATGATATAGAAACACAACTAGGGTCTGGGGAAAGAAGAAGAAGAATGTCTACAGCAGACAATCCTGTGTACCTCCACCAGCAACTACTCTGGCCTTTTTTTTTCCAATAGTTTTCCAACAGCACTTAGCCCATAGCCAGGTTCTGTAAGACACTTATTATGCCTTGTGGTATTACCTGTTATTACTCATTCTCAAGCTTTACCACTAAGGCACAGTTCCCACGCTCTTTCCCCCAGGTAGGCACATATTTTACATTTTACAGAGCAGCCCTGCCAGCTTTTCCTTCAGTCTCCAGTCCCACCAACCAGATCCACCTGCTGAGACTGGAGTTGTGCCTGTAGCAAGGCAGCTAGAAAGACTAGCAGAAAGCACCTGGCACAAGCCCTATCATCTGCTTGCTTTTCTGCTCTGGACCCATGCAATGAAAGGACGGGCACAGTGGCTCTGCCAGTCACTACCTTCCATGTGAGATGAAACACCTGGAGCCTAAATGGCTGCTTAACCAAAAAAAATAAATAAATGAACAGTTTCCTCAATTCTCCATCTCCATTCAAGAGCTGAGGTAGGATCCCATTATACTCTGTCTCCTCAGAAGATAATGTTCTGCCAGCATAGTGCTACCTGGGTCAAGGGTGATCTTCCTTCCTGATGATCCTCATGCACACTGTGTCAGGGCTGTCACGTTCTCATCAGACTTAACTAAGCACTATGTTCCTCCCTGGCTATCCTAGAAGTAGGTTGTATCTGGTACAATCCAGGAAAGTAGGATATTCAGCCTGAATTTAATGACTGTAAATGTACCTTGAAAGAGTGCTTTGATCTTCAAGATCTAACACTTCAACCATTCTTCCCCAAAAAGCAAAACCCACAAATTCCTGCAGAAATAGTTTTGCCAGTCATTATTTTCTTGGGCTATTTTATTTTGTTTTTGTAGCAAGGGCAACTTCCCTTACCTACCATTACCAGGAAGCTGACCTCTTCAAAAGATTAAGGAAAGACCAGTTACCAAGGGGAATTTGACATTCTTTCCAGTTCAGTCAAATTTTCCCTTGGACATTTGAGCTGATTACTCAGTCTGCACTTTGTTTCCATTTCACATCTACAAACAGGGTTGAAACCTCCCTATAAGAGCTCTATTAACTAAAGATATTTTTCACATACACACTCTGAAGCCTTTATTCTTTAATAAACTAGGTAGGAAGACAAGATCTGAGTTATCCAAGAAGGTCTTCTATTCTTCCTCCAGAAAAGTCATAACACTTTTGCCTTCTTTATATCAACCTATGTCTAAGAGCAAGTGCTGAAAAAGCAGCCTTTATGAAGATCTATCAAACCTCACACAAAATAGGTATGTATATTTATTACTCATTATATATAGCAAAATAAAAGTACCTTCCTTTTTGGAAAGAAGCTGCAGAAAAGTCTACCATAGAAGGGCAAAGAGCCTGCATTCATATTTCTGTATACTAACCTCAGTCTGTCTGATTTTGTTGGCTCTACTCTAGAGACAGAAAGTTTTACCAGGAAACTGAACTATGAAACCAAGTGATAACAGAGAAGGAATTTAGTGATCTATTTTGGATTGTCACCTAGATGCAAAAAACATTTAGTAATTCCTTTTCTACTCTAGAAGGCAGATGCCCAAGTATGTCCATTATAATATATTAGAGAATTTGGTACCTTATCCCCTGCCAAAGCTTGGACACGATTCAAGCCAGAGATTTTAACTAAGAGAAAAAAATATGAACAAGACACCAAATGGATTAAAGGTTCCCCAAAATCTAAACACATTAGAAGTTCATAAAAGCTATAAAATCATAACTATTGACAATATTTCAACATATGCCTGCATTTATACAGCCAGTGCTGCACACCTCAGAACATGGCACGTGTTTCCTAATCAACTTACCACCTACTGGTATCAGGGATCCAGGGACCTGAGACTTACTTGGCTTTATAAGGTTTGAAGAATGTTTAATATTTTTAGAATTCATTTTATATTTTGACACACACCCCTCCCCCTTTGCACATGTATTTTCTGGAACTGTAGACAGCCTTTACAGAAAGGTGGCTGCATCTGTGTCTATACACAAGTGTTGGTACACACAGAGAAGTATACAAGTATGCACAGCTCCTCTGTATGGTTTTGCAAGTGTGCAATTATATACATGCTCTGTCTTCATATTTAAGAATGCTGTATGATCTCAGTCTGAAACATGACAGACACCCTCTTTTCTGACTCTTTCAGGTTTCTTGCCAAGTTTCCCATTTTATCTGGACATACAGAACTTCAAAGAGGAGCAGAGATTCTGTTCTTGGCAGGTTATTCCACATGGAGGTTAATAAACCATTAAAGCTCCACTATCTAGGTTTTATCTGATTGAGCTTCAGGGGCATTTCTGCAAGATTTTAAAAATCTGGTCTGTGTAACCACTTCAACTGGCATTAGATATTATCACTAGACATGTTACCATTGGTATAAATACCCTCATTTTCCATAGCCTTGTTTATAAAACTCATCAGCTAAATTCAGACTTATATGCAGTTTTCTTCTACATAGTCACTGAAGTCTCCTTCAAGATCCTTAACAGGATGCTGCTCTTTCACAGAGTACCCATGAACAGCACCACTACAACTCCCTTTCCTCCTTGTTCCTTGTCTGAGTAATTCCAGGCCACTGCAAGACCTCTCCAAAATGAGCTTCACCTCTCCTCTTGCAGCCCACACTCTTCCTCTGTAGGGAGAAGTACTGCACGTATTGGGCTTATCACATGGTTTGGGGCTACAAGGGTGGCTTCTGTGAGAAGGTTCAAGAAGCTTCCTCTATGTTTGATAGAGCCAATGCCATCAGGCTCTAAGACAGACCCTCCACTGACCAAGGCCAAGCCCATCAATGATGGTGGTAGAACCTCTGTGATAACAGGTTTAAGGGAAAAAAAAAATCCAAAACTGCTGCACAATAGAAACCTTGGCTGAAGGGTGAGAATATGTGAAACAAAACTCTGCAGGCACAAAGGTCAACAAAGAAGGGGAAGAGGTGCTCCAGTCACCAGAGCACAGATTTCCCTGCAGCCCGTGGAGGTTGTGGAGCAGATAACCATCTGCAGTGTGTGGAGGACCCCACACGTGGTAGTCATTGCTGAGTGATCTCTCCATCCTTTTATCAACCCACAAGCCTTTAATTGTATTTTCTCTCCCCTTGCCCAGTTGAGACAGGTGCTATAGGGGGGCTTTGGTGGGCACCTGGCATCCAGCCAGGATCAACCTGTCACAGTTCTTGATTTTTAACATTCAACTTAGGCTCCAAGAAAAGAGTAGTTTTGTATTAAGTGTGATACAGCTAGAGCAGTTCAGAGACAAGCTGCTGTGTGGGTCACAAAGCTGGTTGGATGCCCTGCTTAGCCTAGGAACATGTTAATACAAATAACATGTGTGTGTTTTGCCCTGGCATTGGTCAGCTTACTCTGCTGGGGGAACTCTGTAGTAAAACACACAGCTGTGTGCTTTACCCTGACATTGATGGCCTTGCTGTGCCAATGGGCATTTATTACTATGCTGTTTGTCTCCTGGAGCTGCTGTTACACAGATTACTTCCCAGAAAGTGGCTGGACATCACCTGCTGATGGGAAGTAGAGAATGAATGTTTTCCTTTGTTTCTGGGCACAGCCCTTGCTTCAGCTTTAATAAACTGCTTTTATCTTGATCTATGAGGTGGGATTGTGTTGTGGTTTTTGTTTTTTGGGTTTTTGGGGGGTTTTTTTCTCATTCTTATTTTCTCACCACCTCATCCTGCTAAGAAGTGTTAGAGCAGCTTGGTGAGCCCCTGGCAAGGTCAACCCACCACACTGCCTTAGTTTTTTTCCCCTCCCTGGAAACCCACTGTCCTCTAGCATTGCTCCTTCTCCTTATAAGCATGTCCCTACAGTGGGCAATTACTCTCACCACAGTCTGCCATGCAGGTAGTAATTTCCTCCTCTCATTTGAGCTGAAAAGCAAAGCACAGCTAAAAACCCTTTTGTATGCTAGAAGAGACAGTCTAATAATTTGAAAAGTATGATCAGTGGTCAGCAAGAGACCCCAAATGACCTACTAAGACTCCTTACATCATCTAGAATCATAGAATGTTTTGGGTCAGAAAGGAACTCTAAAGGTCTAGTCTGCAGGACATCCTGGCTAGAAAAGCAGTTGAGTTTAGTGATGTTTGTGAGCTGTCCTGGGGATTCTAATCAGAAAGATGATGAGAAAGAACCAACTTTTCAGAAACATTTTAACACAAGGCAAGCTAAATGAAGTGGCCACATGATGCCAGCATTGTCTGGGAAATGGAAGACAACTCCAGTCTCAATCAGTGTGATCATGTATTGGATTTGGTTTTTTTTTTTTCCATTCTGACCAGCTTGGACTGTTTTTATTTTCTTTAGTGTGCACACATACACCCTCTTTCTTCTCATTTTTCATCTGCTTCTTGATCCTGCTTGGGAAGTCTGTAACAGTCTCACCATGCCCCCTGTTTCTTACCCAGAGGCACTCAACCTTATCATCACTATCATTATGCTCAAGACAAAGCATCCCCTAACACACAGGGCCAACTTCACCACCTCTCCTTCCCAGCCTAATCCTTCTGAAGATTTTATAAGCATCCAACTCAACACTTCAGTTGTGTGGATTGCCTCATGTTTCCCCAATATAATTAAATAATAGTTTTCCTATTGTACAATGGCTTGTAGGTCCTCATGCTTGTTGCCCATGCTGCATACATTGGTATAGAAGCACTTCAGTTGGGCTATTGGTCTCATCACTTTTTTTAGTGGGAGAAGGTCTCTTTCCTACCTGAATTTGAGATACAACCTCACCAGTGTCAAGTCCAGGGGCACAAACCTCCCTAGTCCTGCTGGCCACACTATTTCTGATACAAGCCAGGATGCTGGTGGCTGCCTTGAAAACCTGGGCACACTGCAGCCTCATGTTCAGCCAGCTGTCAGGCAGCACCCCTCGGGTCTTTTTCTGCCAGGCATTTTTCTAGCCACTCTTTCCCAAGACTATAGCATTGCCTGGGGTTCTGACCCAAGTGCAGAAGTCTGGCGTTCTGCTTCGCTAGCCTGCTGGCTGGGCAGCCTCAGTCTCAGTTTCTAGCAAAGTTAAATCTTTCAGCATCGGCAATTTGGTTTCTGCTCTGAGACCCCCCAGCCATACCATCTATCAAGATTTAGAGTGTTTGAAACAACTTTATCTTTTAAGAACATTTAAAAGATGTCAGAGGGAAAAGGTGGGTGGTCCAGCAGGCTAGATGATCCTGTTCCACATAAGAAATCTGAAAAAGGGACATAAATGAAGTGTCTGAAGAGTATTACATTCAGAACTCATTGTCTAGTCTAGCACTCAGTACCACATCAAGAAAGATGCCAGTTTAGTAGGGAAAAAAAAAGGTGTTTGCATTAGAATTTGCATCAGTGTATGGATCATGATACACAAGTATCACCACCTTTTACTCAGGCAATAAAGAGCAGGCAGATTATCTTAATGTAAATGTCTTTGATTTTGTCAGAAAAAAATCAAGTTCAATTAAAAGTCACAATACAAAATGTTATAGTACTCCTGTTTTTTGCAGGAACTGAAATAGTTTCACCTTACAACATGACTCTGCATTTCTGGGATTTTTAGAATAATCAAAGTAAGTAGGGCAAAAAGTTTCAGGTAACTTTTGTTTGTTCATCATATCTACTAACCTCAAAAGTTGTTCAATGAGATATAGTTCTGCACTTGTTTTTACTTTAATTCATCAACCTGATCCTTGAAAAATGGGCTAAATGCAGGATTTCCAGTCTTTATCTGGATAAAGCACTACAAGCTGAAGAAATGACAGTCTTCAGTACTAAGGGCTTCACTTTTACTTCAAAAGGATATTAGTGAAAATAAGTTTCAGTTTACAACTGAGATTTTTATCATCTATATAAATTATGTCAAATATTTGCTACACTACAGCTTTCAACAATATCAAAATGGAAAACACTTGAAATGGAAGTGTTTTCCCAACATTTATTCTAGTCCAGATAAATAGTTATGCTTAAGGTTATGACAAGTATCTATCATCTATTACACACAAGCATTTATTAGATCTGTCTGTTTTCAAACAGCTATGTGTCAGATGGCTATTTGTTCATAAAACATGACTACATTGTCACTGGAAGAGAGTTAAGTGTCCCTTACCCTATCACAGTATTGCTTCAGCTTCCTGGCAAAGCTGCCCGATAAAATATCATCCTCCAAAGCAGCTTTGCAGAGTTGTTGGGAACTACTTTGCTTTCGTAAGCAACTTGGCAAATCTTTGCTAATAAGACCAGAGGAATGTAGATAAGTCTGTTTGGATTCCTGTGTGAGTTCATGTCAGCATTCATTTAATTTTGCAGGGTGCCAGGAGCTGGGACCATGTGTTGTTTGTGCATCACTTAGCACACTGAGGCCCCAGATGCATGGTGCAGAGCAGTAGCAATGCCTAAGAGCAGAGGTTCCCTCTTTATCCTGCCCAAATCTCCCCTACAGTGTGACAGCCGATGGCCACCCTGTATCAGAGTGAGGAGCTGAGCCTCCCATCACAGCCAACCCATCCCTAAGGGCTGAGGATCAAAGGTGAGTGAGAAGTGGGAAACACTGCATTGTTCATAAAGGTTATTTGCTACATAAAACCTTGACTCATGGGGAGTTCCCAGGCAATGCTGAGAAGACTGTAAAACCCCATAGGTGCACAACAAATTCCTGGATAAATTTCAGGAAGTCAGGTTATTGTGGACAACACCTTACAAGAATATTTGGAACAGTAATATGCACACTTGGCTTGTTCTTCCTTCTACCATGTGGCCCATTGATATGGCCAGTCTTGGAGACAGCACACAGACTAGACAAGCCACTATGGCTCTTGAGATATGTCTACCATGGCATTAATGGAGACACTTGCTCAGAAGATTTTCTAATCCTAACCTTCGAATGGGCAATCCATGACCAGCTTGCATACAACATGTGGGCAAGACAGGTTGAAAAAGCTGTGAGAGCTGGGCAGGTTGAAACTTAATGACATTTAACAAGAGCAAGTGTAGAGTCCTTCATCTGGGGAGGAACAACCTCATGGATCAGTACAGGCTGGGGGCTGATC